>VDFB02179134.1:0-23971 GCA_007258455.2 Sequoia sempervirens
AAACGAAGAAAAACCATTGATGCCGACCTTACTGTAATCTATGATGGTTGCATTGCATTTTTTGAAGGAGGAATAAGATGGCTCCTAAGTACCTAAGTTTAGATCAATTGAAGGAATGGTGGCATGAGGTTTATGCCCCGGATTCTGATGAGGTTGTCACTGGCCATATGCTTGATGATGCAGCTACATACTTGGCAGTGATAGATAAGTACCTGACCAGCAGAAAGGATTGGAAGAAAACCATTGAGCGGTCCAATGAAGGGATTGAGACGATTAAATTCCGGCTCAAAGTTTTGCCATTGCCACCCATTGCTGAGCTGGAGGGAGTTTTCTCGAAGGTCCAAGGGTCACCAGCGCGGAGGAAAGACAAAGGAAGCAGCGGTTAATGTTTATCTCAAGATTTGTGCTTCCCTATTATCATAGGGCATGCATTGGACCGGACTTCCTTGGAGACTGTGCCTTGGCCGACTTGGATGATGGCATTAAATGTGTGCCTTAGTTTGTTTCCTTGGCCGACCTGTTTTGGCGGGTTTTATTATTTTGTAAAATGTTTGGCTGGGCCGACATGTTTTGAAGGGAATTTTGGTATAAGTTTGCATTTTTGCCTCATTGTAAGGGTTCAGTTCAGAAAAATTGATATAGACATTAGCAAGACTGTAATAGAGATTAGCAGGAGCAATAGTTAGAGTTTTAGAATTTCTTGAAGCAAATATCATATTCAGAACAGTTGAATTGTTGCAACATTTGGTAATTAATACAATTGAGGACATTGTGGTTTTCCTGGTGAAATCCTTTGTGTTATCTCATCTTGCATGGTTCTTTTGTTCTATCTTTTACATTGCTTGAAGATCTAGGGTTTGAAATTCAGAAATAAGTAGATTTAGCTGGATAAATGGTGTGTGTGATTTCATATTTGGAGTGTTTGTAGCTATCTCTGGTCTATACTCCCAGTAACTATCTGATTGTAGTAGGCTGGTGAAGTCAACCTGGACCGTATATTCAAATGTGCTTAAGTTCGGTTGTAGATGCAAGTCTATGATTTGAAAATCTATATTCCTCAGAAGATTGCACTGTTCTTGTAAGATTGCTTTGTGGGTCGAACAGGAATTGGTTATTTGAGATAGGTCCATTCCAAATATTTGTCATTTGCATTGCTTGTCCTTGCAATAGTTTATATTTTATTACTTCCTTGCATCCCTACCTTTTGCAATTTCTTTATTATTTGGTTAGATTTAGGATTCAAGATCATCATATTGTTAAATCTGATAAATTGAGAGGGTTCAGTTTGCTTGTAGTAAGGTTCGATTGTGATTACCAGCAATTCCACATTTCATCTGAGTTGTTTTATGCATTGTTATGACCTAACACCCGAGAGACCTTGGGGTGATTTTCAACAATTTATTGTTGGAGATTATCTTTCAAGAGAGATAGAATATCATTTTCTGTCTGAGTTGTTGTTGTGCAGAAAACACCATCAACAGATTGGCGCTAGAAGGAGGGCCTGAATGAGCACACTAGATCGTTTCTTGAATGCCATCTCTCCAAAAAGATATAGGAGAAATACCAGATCCACCACAAGAGGAGAGGATTTAGAAGAGTTTCAGTTCCCCAATAGGTCAAGGAGTTTTATTGGTACAACCATCTCCCTGCTGGCTCAATTCAGAATTGGAGTGACCTTGAAAAGACCTTTCTACAAAAGTTCCGAATACCCATCAGTGCTAATGAGCTATACCTGCAATTTATCAAAGTCAAGAGAGAAATCAATGAACCCATAGCCAGTTTCAATAATAGATTCCATCGTGCGTTCACCAGATTGCAAGACCCATATGTCCTAGATGATGGTACTGCCCTGGGAGTATATTATGAAGCTCTGGATAGTCTAACAGCAACCTTTCTGAAATGGAGACCTAACCCTCCAGCTACCTTGACAGATGCTTATACGGAGGCTGTCAAGCTTAGCACAGACTTGAGACAGCACTTGACGGGGCCATTGCCTTCTCTGGGACCAGTCGCACATCCTAACCAGATTCAGGCAGTAAATCAGGCCCTCACTAATCACACCCCTATTATGAATCCGGTTCCTCAATTATCAATGGTACCACACCCTGGTCATCCTATGAATCAGGTCTCTCCTATGGTGAACTTCCCTCAACAGCAGGTTAACCAGCCTATGTACCAGTCACAGTCAAATAGCTTCCCGGCTTATCTGCAAAATTCGGAAGTGTTGCATCAGTCTCTGGGATCCGCCCCAGTACCTGTCCCACCTCTGAGTAACCCAAACCAGCCTCCCTACCGAGACCCGAATAAGGAAAGGATTGATGAAATGGCTGAACAAATAAAGAAGCTAAATCTAGAGGTGACTTATTTGAGAAACCAAAATATCCAATTACAAGCTGCTCAAAAGGGAATGCAATCCAATCAGAACAGAGAGTTCTCACAGGGGCAGAATTTCGACAGGGGACAACGCAATGATAGAGGATTCTACAATGACAGGGGGTATAATCAGGATAGAGGTTTCAACAACGATAGGAGGCAAAACTTTGATAGAGGC
Organism: Sequoia sempervirens; assembly: GCA_007258455.2. Classification (NCBI taxonomy): domain Eukaryota; kingdom Viridiplantae; phylum Streptophyta; class Pinopsida; order Cupressales; family Cupressaceae; genus Sequoia; species Sequoia sempervirens. The sequence continues at coordinate 2,552 of VDFB02179134.1, forward strand.
CAAGGAAGTGGGTTAGGATTTGACAAAAGGCCATCACAGGGACAGAACAGAACTTGGAATACAGGGCCTAATAATGGAGGAGTTCCTACTCCATTGGATCAGCCAGCCAATCAGATTGTTAATCAATCTGCGAACCAACCAGTCAGCCAGGATAAACCTCCCACTGGTGTGTATCTCGCAGAAGCAGCCCTGTCAGGATGGTGTAGGCTCCATAAAACAAGTCAGCATTCAGAACTGGAATGTCCTGAGTTCCAGACTGCGGCTTCTATCTTTCAGTATGAGGTAGAGAACAATGTGAATGGGCAGGAGATTGTTCCTTCCAATTCATATGATTCCCCTGTGCTGGTGTTGAACCATGCTCCTTTTCCCACCAGTAACGAAAATGTATCAAAAGAACCTGATTCCCAGAAGCATGAAACAGATCAGATTTGTAATGGAGATGAAGTCATTCAGTTGTTTAACGAAGGGGAGATGAATGACAATGGTCCCCTGGATGAGCATGAAGCTTATGTTGAAGAGGTACAGGTGTTCCAGAGACAAGGATTAAGGGATATGCCTCACAGGCGCCCGCAACCTGGAGGGTCTTTCACCACCTCTATTCCTCCCAACAATTCCAGTACTCCTCCAGATCCTAATGCAAGTAACAATCTGTCTTATCCACAGGTCTCTAAGCAATACCTTTCAAAAGATAGACAAGTTCAAGCGGAACCACAGAAGGAAAGAACTGTTCAAGTAAGTAAGGATAAGGTAGAGGAACCATCTAAGGAGGCCTCCACTGACATAAGTGAAGAACAGATGGCTTCGTATGTCGCGGAGGAATTCAAGAAACTAAAGGTAAACCTTTCTGCTTTTGAATTGTTGAGGTTTCCTGCAATTAGAAAGGCTGTCTTGGGTACTTACGATGCGAATTCAAAGACATTGGATAAATCTTCTGGTGAGCATGTCAGCCTGAGAGAGGATTTTCGATATGGACAAAATTAGAGATCAGGAACAGGAATCTAAGAAAGAGTCTATCAGTGGATAGTGTGACACTCACAATGTGGGCACTGAAGATGATGTGAAGAATGTTTTCATTGGTAAGGTTTGTACTCCTGAAGAAAGACAGGGAATAATCAAAGCCCTATACGACTTTCCAGACATAGTGGCCTGGGGTTATGAAGACTTGAAGACTTATGATACATCCATCATAACTCACACTATACCTCTCAAGCCAGGTGCTAAGCCTTTTAGACAGAGGCAGAGACCTATTAATGCGCTGTTGGAGCCACTCATACAGAAGGAAGTTCAGAAACTGCTGTCCGCTAGAATTATATTTCCTGTTAGGCATTCTACTTGGGTGGCAAATCTAGTTCCAGTAAGAAAGAAGAATGGTGAAATTAGGCTCTGTGTTGACTTCAGAAATCTGAACAGGTCATCTGAAAAGGATAATTATCCAGTTCCCTCGTTGGATGAAGTGTTACAAGTGGTTAATGGATCGCAGATGATGTCCTTTCTAGACGGCTATTCAGGATATAATCAGGTGATGGTCCAGTATGAGGACAGACACAAGACTACCTTTACAACCAAGTGGGAAACTTTCGCCTACAAGAGGATGCCATTTGGGCTTATCAATGCAGGAGCCACGTTTCAACGAGCTATGGATATCACTTTCAAGGACATCATAGGAAAGTGCATTATCATTTACATGGATGATCTGACTGTTTTCTCCAAAAATAGAGGGGATCATATCTCAGATCTGCGTAAAGTGTTCCAAAAGTGCAGGGAATTCGGCATCTCTTTGAATCCCAAGAAGTGTATTTTCGGGGTTACAGAGGGAAAATTGTTAGGGCACGTAATATCAGAGAAAGGCATTGCTATAGATCCAGAGAGAGTGGAAGCCATCCTAAAAATTCAGCCGCCTGCTAGCAAGAAAGAGATGAAATCTTTCTTTGGTAAGATTAATTTTGTCAGGAAATTCATCACTGGGTTTGCTGAGATTGTGAAGCCACTAAATGCCATGTTAAAACAAGATGCCAAGATCGAGTGGACCACAGAAGCGAAGGAGTCTTTTGCAGAGATCAAAAGAGCTATTGCTGATGCTCCAGTATTGGTCAGTCCAGATTATAGTAAACCGTTCTATATCTATTCCTATGCTTCAGACCACTCATGTGTTGGAATGCTGACACAAAAGTCTGATGAGGGGAATGACCATCCCATCGCTTTCATGAGCACGCCATTGAAGGATGCTGAGTTGAAATACCCATGTGTAGAGAAGCAAACATATGCCCTTATTCGAGCAGTAAAGAAATTTAGGCATTATATCCTCAGAAACAAGGTGTTTGCAATTGTTCCTGATTCTGCAGTTAAGTTATTATTGATGCAGAATGAGTTAGGGGAGCGCAGAGCTAAATGGGTAACCATGCTTCAGGAGTATGACATTGAGATCCAGCCCATGAAGCTGGTAAGAGGACAGGGACTCACCCAGACCATGGCAGAGATAGGCCCTGAATTGTCTGTCTGTAACTATGATGTTGGAGCGCTTTCCCCAGATGGCTGGTATGATGATATAGTTTATTATTTGCTGAATCAGCGAGCTCCTGGTCGTTTAAATGCAGTACAGAGGCGAGCCTTGAGACTGAAAAGTGATGGTTTCATGCTGAAAGGAGCTGTCCTGTACAAGAAGAATCACGAAGGTATTTACTTGAGGTGCCTTGGAAAATAGGAAGCTGAAAGAGTAATAAATGAGTTTCATGAGAAATATGGCACTGGTCATGGTTCTGCCATTGCTACTGCGAACCAGATTTTGCGGGCAGGATACTACTGGCCTACACTATTCAAGGATGTTCATCATCATGTCCGGACCTGTCACATTTGTCAGACTGCAGCGACACGGGAAAGGTGTGCAGCACTTCCGCTCCAGTCTGTTATTGAGGTAAAACCTTTTGCTCAATGGGGTATGGATTTCATCAGCCCCATCAATCCACCATCTTCTGCTGGACACAGGTATATCCTCACCATTACTGATTACTTTACAAGGTGGACTGAAGCATTTGCTTGTAGGCAGTGTACATCAGAGGTAGTAATCGATTTCTTAGAATCTGCCATTCTCAATCGGTTTGGATGTCCTATTGCTGTTGTGTGTGATAATGGTCCCACCTTTGCATCTTTGAAATTCTCAAACTGGGCTTTTGATCATGGCATTGTTGTTAAGTTTGCATCTAATTATTATCCCCAGGGGAATGGTCTAGCTGAATCCTCTAATAAGAACATGTTGACTGTTATCCGAAAATTGTTCGAGAGGAACCCAAAGGACTGGCATACCCAGCTTAGGTTTGCTCTTTGGGCAGATCGTACTCGGGTTAAGTCCTCCATTGGTACCTCTCCTTATCATTTAGTGTACGGTCTGGAACCAGTTTTCCCTATCCAGCTTAAAATCCCAACTCTGCAGTTTATCAATCAGTTTTATGATGAGGGGGATAGAAGGGAAGCAAGATTAGCTGAATTGTTGCATCTTGAGGAAAAACGGGATAATGCCCTTGAAAGATTCGCCAAACATCAGGGGGTAGTCAAGCGATGGTTTGACAGGAGAGCCAAAGTTAAGGCTTTCAGGATTTCTGACCTTGTCCTGTATTGGGATAAGCCGCATGAACAAAAAGGAAGCCATGGTAAGTTTGATAGATTATGGCTTGGTCCTTACCAGATTGCCGAAATTCTGGGAGATAATGCCTTCCGCTTGAGGACTCTCATGGGAGAAGACATACCACTGCCTGTTAATGGGCAGTATCTTAAACATTATTTCTAGTCTTGAGCTGTTCTCAGCTCTTTGCCTTGTAAAAAGTTAGTTAGGTTGCTTTCTTTGTTTGTTTTGCTTGCCTTGGTTAGGGTAGGTTTCCCTTTCTGCTTTGCTGGTTTTGTTTGGTTAGAGTAGGTTTGCTTTGGTTTGTTTGTTTTTCTTTGCATTGCTCTTGCTTTTGGTCTTATCTCCTTGTGGGATTGTGGGTGTATCTGTCTGATAATGGTGGCGAAGCAGGTCCAATGTTCTTGATATTTCCCTTACAAACTTTAATCTTTTTTTCCAGAATGTTATGGTATGAATTCTGTTGCCTATGTCATTTGTCCTTGTGGTAGGGCGAAGATTTTCTGGTCAGTCTGAATAGGAATGTATTGGGGTCTTATACCTTTAATCTTTAAATATACCTAAAGTTGTTAAAGGTCCTTATAAGGTCTGGACAGGTGAAAAATCTTTTTCTGCTCTAGTGCCACTGTGGTTCTCAGCCCTGAGTGTGAACTTCACTGTTCACAGGTTGAATAAGTTGAGTAAAAGAAATATTCGTAAAAAAAAAAAAAGAGAAAAGAAAAGAAAAGAAATGTATATGGCAAGTCCTGAGGTTTGAATTCAACTCATCCGGGGGATCTGAATATCTCTACCGGGGCTATAGACTCACCGGGCAAGAGCTATGTTCAGGAGGATCACACCCTCGCGGGTTATGGATTCCCGCCTGCAGCCGGGTTCTATCCAGTTGCTTTTAGGGTAATCTTACGTAGCCCTGCTCTCATACCAGTCCGGGTTCTTTTGCAACTAAGGTAGGTAATATATGCACCTCAACACACTTGGACCCTGGTATAGGAATGTCTAAATGGCTGGAAGCTCCTTCGTCCTGACTTCGGTGGTGGCTAGCAGGTGTCGGTCTCTAAAACCGTAGAGTTCTGGGTTCTTGATTCCAAGCATCGAAATGCTCAGAGCATTTCAAATGGAGTCGCCATTTGTTGTGCAAGACACACGCCCACCTTGGAGTGGGGACCCTCTTGGTGTCTTTGACCTTTGATTTTATTGGATTTATCATTTTAGGGTCTTGACATGTTGGTCTTGCTGCTTTACCCTTGCCTTGGGGTTGGAGTTGATTGAAATTGAGTTTTTGGCCAAGTCCGGGTTTTCACCTAGATCCGGGATTTTCCGCCTCTGGCAGATTTTTCCGACTATGGTTCCTTGTCTGTTTCTGGCAGGATTCTCCGATTCTGGGTTTTTTTCCTAACTTCAGGATTTTTTGGTCCTATCGGATTTTCCCGGATTCCGTCGAAGTCCCGATCTTCCTGATTTCCCCGGTTTCTGCATTTCCATGGAATCTGTGTTTCCGCGCATTCTGGGGTTTTCTGAAATTCCGCGTGGGGCTCGTGTTTCCGGGCTTGTCAAAAACGTCTTTTCGCGCATTAATGGCTGAGGTACCTTGGCTCAGTCAGGTATAAGGACGACCTTAGGGCATTTGCTAATTCATTCCAACTTCAATTGCTTCCTGGATTTGCTCTGGCGATTGTGATTTTCATTTGAGCTTTGCGAATTGATCTTGGTTGTTTGCGCAAGGATTGCTTGAGTGTTGCTGCTGGTATCTCATTGCTTGGATGTGTTGTCGCGTGGATTGATTTTCTGAGCTCGATTTCTGCCTGTCTTGATCCATGGTATGTATTCGTTGCCCTTCCGTTTGCTTGCATGGTGATTTGAGGTTTTCTTGTACTGGGCATTGTTGAATTTGGGGTCGGCCCTTGTTTTGGTTTTGGGGTTTCGTATTTATTCAGTCGGGTTGATCCGTTTTATTATTGAAGCCCATCCCTCATGCCCTATGAGTTTCGTTTGTCCGTTTAACTGCATATTTACACTTTAGACGGAATTCTGGGTCGTGTTGCTTGTTTGTTTTGGGCGCGGGATGTGTTACCATGCGAATTTAGGGTTTCCTTGGTGTTTCGGTTAACGCGATGATTTGATCTTGTGTTTGAATGACTTTCGCCCCGTTTCGTGTTGGCTTCCTCGTCCTGTGAGGATTAGAGGGATTTTAGGTAAATCCCGAACTGATATTTTAACCCTAAAAGCTTGCTCTGGTTTTAATGGCGGATATGTGGTTGTTCGATTTAGGGCATCATCGTTTTAGTATGAGATCCTTCCTTTGAGTGCTTCTGAGAATTGGAACCCTTTGCATATTCGAGTCTGGTGATTGTCATCGGTTTTGGGTTCATTCGAGCTTAGGTATTGGAGATCTTGTGGTTGCTCCAGTTTTGGTGCACGATTTGCCATTTTTCGGGTTTCCGAGGCTGTAGCGGAATTTTTGGTCTCCCGGATTTTCCCAGTTTCCTTTTATTCCGCGGACAGGGTTAATTTCCGGTGCATTTTACGCTGTCCGCGAAAGTCCGTCCCATCCGGATTTTTCCGGATTTCCTGTCTGATTGCGTTCTTTTGTATATTTCGATGATAGGATTGATGGAATGATTGTTTATACCTATTTCTTGATTGCCAATGAGTAAAATTAATGGTTATCCTTCGATTTTCTGAGCGTATTAATGATTTATATGGCTAATGGTGCTTTGGCAGTAGGAGTCTGTCTGGGTCGGATTTCTCCGAAATTCTGCCCCGAATGTATTTTCCCGGATTATACGATTTTCCCGGATTATTTGATTTCTCCGGATCTCGAAAGATTGGCAATTATCAGTTGATTCTAATGGATTTATATGATGTGTGCTAACTAACCTTTTGGATTGACATGAACTCAATAGTTGAATTCTAATGACAATTCTTGGATGTGCAGGCTGAATCAGGCAAAGTTGTTGCTGGGAAGTCCAAAGGTGGTGCAGGGGCATCTTCAGTTTCCGAGACAGAAAGATTGAGATTAGACATGAAGAGTCAGATTCCAGAGAGTAAGATATCCTCCGTGTGGGCAGATGTATCCGACACCAACGTTGGTGCCTGGCGCTATGAGGAATTCAAACAAAGAACAGCTGAGAAAGACCAGTCGGCATTGAGGCAGGGGATGATGAATTCAGGTTTGGTACATGTGGCAGGGTTCCCTCCAGCAGTCCAGTGCTATGAGCTGATTTTGGAGTGTGCTAGACAGTACGCTTTTGACACACAGATGGTAGTTAGCACTGAGGGACGAGTGCTGGAAAACATCAGTCCAGCCTCCATTGCCCGGGCCTTCAGCATGCCGGATCTCCCCTCGGTCTGTGCCTTAAACATTGACACTGCTCGCACATATTATGAGAATGAGCCAGTTAAGGCTCAACAACTTATCAACTCATGGCTTGAGAAGCCCAAGTCTCACCACTCCAAATTGCCCAAACAGTTGCACAGGTTGAAGTTTAGGTCGGATATCTATGATGCTATTACACTGTTGAGCAGGGTGGCCAGACTTAAAACCGCCGGGGTATTGGAAAATTGGATGGTCCATGTGATCACCAAGATAGGCCAAGGAACGAATTATCACTGAGCCGGTCTAATCAGTGCAGAAATAGATAAACAATTAAGGAATGTTTTGGAGGGAAAGAAGTTTACCATGTCCTCTTACATCGTGTATATACTGGCCATCTCCTACCCCTACAAGGGACTGACTCCGGCGGGAACCATTGGACAAGATATTATCTATGAAGTCTATCCGGAATTGCACCTCGGACAGGGAGATTATAGGAGGGCCAATGATGCCTTCACCATGCACATTACCCGGACCCTTCAGAATGCGAAGCACATCAGATTGTCTGATGGGGCCAAAGGATTGATTAAGAATTACGGGGCCTGGTTCATCCAGTTCCCCACCTTCACTTATCTCCGGATCGATGGATGCCCCGTTGCTCCCTACAGATTGCCCAGGTATCCCACTGACCACATTGTGCTGCTAGAGGTCATGAGACAAATTTGTGAGTTCGATGCAGTGGTAAAGAGGGAGAAACATAAAACCAGTTTTGGAGGTGACTTTCCCCTTGGGATTGGCGTGGGGGAGATGTGCCCTTCCATCCAATCAGCTCACACTGTAGGTGAGGAATTGGCCGCCTATGGATTCTCTTTCCATTCAAAGAGAATGAATTTGGACATCACCGGGGGGGCACAGAAAAGGGCTACCCGGGAATACAGGCACAAAGAGGATTTGGAAGATTATTGGGTCAACATCAAGGATGACCTTGATGCTAGGAAGAGGAGGTATTCCCGGCTGCCTGTAGAGGTCATTAGACAGTACAATGTGAAGCTGATTCCGGATCAGCTGGAAGATGATGGAAAACTGGTCTAGGACCACGTTTATGAGCCTATCAAGGACAGGTCAGTTGCAGATATTGATTGGAATGAGCCTGAGGTGACAGAGTTGGAAGGCTTGATGGCTCCAGTGCTGAGGTATACCTTTTCTTGGGTTAAGCATGAAGTCTGGGTGTTAGAAAGTGCCAAGGTGCCTAGTACCTTCGATTTGATGGGGAATCTCAATCCCATGTCCACTTCTGAAGAATCTGGGGAAGAGGACCCCAAAGGGAAAACAACCAAAGCCTCCCCCTTCAAAATTAAAGCCAGAGGTCTTAAAGGGACAGAACCGGCAACAAAAAGGAAGCCAATTGGTAAACGCAGGTGGAAGACCCTGACTATCAGCAAGTCCTCGGACGAGGAGGAGGCAGAAAAGTCTGAAGAGGAGGATGTTCCTCCACCGCCCAAGAAGGCCAGAACTACAAGGGTTGCCAAGAAGAAAGGCCAAACTACTTCGGAGGATGAACCTCCAGTTGTGGATGTGGAAAGCTCTGGGGGCGAGAAGACCAAAGTATACACCAGAAGATCCAGAACTCCTTCCCCAAGGGATGCTGCACATCCAAAGGATTCTTCCCCAGTATTGCCAGCCACTGAACAGGACAAGCCTGTCTCTCCTCCACAGAGTATATCAGAATCGGTAAATCCAGATGAGTAGGAAATCAGCGGAGAAGCGGAACCTTTCAAAGAAGGAGCGTTATTTAGTGAGGCCGCCGAACTTGAGGTGGAGACAGAAGAAAGGCGCACTTCTCCCTTGGTGCAATACGAGGACTCTCCGGAGAGTGAGAAAGGCCGCGGATCACCAGAACCAGAGGAAAGCCTGCGTGCTCGGACTCCATCACCAGTGTTTCCAGAGTTGGGAATTGAGGAGGTGTTCAGAGCGAGAAGACTCTCGAGGAGGAAGAGGATGACAAGGCCACAGCTGAGGAGGAGATTCAGGTGACGGTGACGAAGGGGAGAAAGCCGCAGAGGACCCGGGGAAAACTGACGCAGAAGGAATCCGGACAGACCCCGTAGCCCCGGACTGGTTAGAAAAAGAAATAGCAAGGAAGAAACAAGTGATAGTGGAAGATACTCCCCTTGACTGGGATGCAATGTTATCTCAAATTGGTAAGGGGAAGAAGAAGAAGGCTGCCAGGGTAATTTCCCGGGTAGAAAGGGATGAAGTGCACAACCGTGTAGTTCACATTGCCACCCCTGCTGCGGATAAAACAAGAGATGAGGTAACAGGCCAGGATTACAGTGTCCAAACCATTAACCTTGGGCCGGCCTCCCTAGAGCAAGACATTGAAGAATTTGAAGGGTCAAGTGCTGTGATTGTGGATAGATTGAAAAAGGAGACCCGGTCAAAGCGAGAACTGAAAAGAGAGAATGAAAGGCTGAGGAAGAGTTTAGAAGAGGTCATGAAACCTCTACAATCCCTCCATCCGTCCTCCTCTTCTACTCCGGATTTCTGCCGAAGGAAACAATTTCTGGCATAGAGAAGATGAAGGCCTCCACACAGGCTGCCACAGACTGGTTGAAGGATGTCCGGACGAAGGGAGATGATGCTATCAAGGAGATCCTATCTGTTGGCAAGGATGCAGTCCGAGGAAAAGAGCTGATAGAAAGCATCCTTTCTCAGGATAAGAATGATGTCGACCTCCTGCTGCAGAAGACAAAGATTATTCTTGGGCATGGCAAGGAGCAGTTGGGCAGGGATGGAATTCTTCCCTCCGCTAGATTGGATGAACCATGGGAATGGTTCGAGGCATTACAGATCAGGCAGGGAGGCCTGAAAAAGATACAGAAATGAAGAAAAACCATTGATGCCGACCTTACTGCAATCTATGATGGTTGCATTGCATTTTTTGAAGTGATGACAGGGAGGAATAAGATGGCTCCTAAGTACCTAAGTTTAGATCAATTGAAGGAATGGTGGCATGAGGTTTATGCCCCGGATTCTGATGAGGTTGTCACTGGCCATATGCTTGATGATGCAGCTACATACTTGGCAGTGATAGATAGGTACCTGACCAGCAGAAAGGATTGGAAGAAAACCATTGAGCGGTCCAATGAAGGGATTGATTCGATTAAATGCCGGCTCAAAGTTTTGCCATTGCCACCCATTGCTGAGCTGGAGGGAGTTTTCTCGAAGGTCCAAGGGTCACCAGCGCGGAGGAAAGACAAAGGAAGCAGCGGTTAATGTTTATCTCGAGATTTGTGCTTCCCTATTATCATAGGGCATGCATTGGACCGGACTTCCTTGGAGACTGTGCCTTGGCCGACTTGGATGATGGCATTAAATGTGTGCCTTAGTTTGTTTCCTTGGCCGACCTGTTTTGGCGGGTTTTATTATTTTGTAAAATGTTTGGCTGGGCCGACATGTTTTGAGGGGAATTTTGGTATAAGTTGGCATTTTTGCCTCATTGTAAGGGTTCAGTTCAGAAAAATTGATATAGACATTAGCAAGACTGTAATAGAGATTAGCAGGAGCAATAGTTAGAGTTTTAGAATTTCTTGAAGCAAATATCATATTCAGAATAGTTGAATTGTTGCAGCATTTGGTGATTAATACAATTGAGGACATTGTGGTTTTCCTGGTGAAATCCTTTGTGTTATCTCATCTTGCATGGTTCTTTTGTTCTATCTTTTACATTGCTTGAAGATCTAGGGTTTGAAATTCAGAAATAAGTAGATTTAGCTGGATAAATGGTGTGTGTGATTTCATATTTGGAGTGTTTGTAGCTATCTCTGGTCTATACTCCCAGTAACTATCTGATTGTAGTAGGCTGGTGAAGTCAACCTGGACCGTATATTCAAATGTGCTTAAGTTCGGTTGTAGATGCAAGTCTATGATTTGAAAATCTGTATTCCTCAGAAGATTGCACTGTTCTTGTAAGATTGCTTTGTGGGTCGAACAGGAATTGGTTATTTGAGATAGGTCCATTCCAAATATTTGTCATTTGCATTGCTTGTCCTTGCAATAGTTTATATTTTATTACTTCCTTGCATCCCTACCTTTTGCAATTTCTTTATTATTTGGTTAGATTTAGGATTCAAGATCATCATATTGTTAAATCTGATAAATTGAGAGGGTTCAGTTTGCTTGTAGTAAGGTCCGATTGTGATTACCAGCAATTCCACATTTCATCTGAGTTTTTTATGCATTGTTATGACCTAACACCCGAGAGACCTTGGGGTGATTTTTAACAATTTATTGTTGGATATTATCTTTCAAGAGAGATAGAATATCATTTTATGTCTGAGTTGTTGCTGTGCAGAAAACACCATCAACACTAGGTGATTGCACCCCCAAGTTCTCTACATACACCAATTCTAATTTACCCTTATGATCATGAATGACCCCACCCCCACCTGCCTGAACTAGGTTAGGTTTGAATGAGTTGTCAAAGTTAAGCTTTAGCCATCTAGGTTTGGGGGCACTAGGGAGTACTACTCCTATCCGATAGAATGTGAGAACAAAGAACATTAAGAACCTTAGAAAAGTTCCAAGTAGATGCAATAGAAACCTCTGAGTTATAAGAATTTCTTTTGGGCTTATAGGAGGTAATGGAAATATTCTCAACAACCTAGTTAATAATCTTATTGGCCACCACCATCCAGGGGGATTTTTTGTCTCTGAAGACCATGTTATTGCACTCTTTCTAAAGTGCCCATCTAGTGAAGAAAAGAGATTTCCACCAGAGCTCAACCAGCATTGGGTGAGAAATTGGCGGGCACCAACTATCCAAAATACCATTAACATCTTTCTTCCATACCCAATAGACATTGAAAAGAGATTGGATTTTTTTCCTAACCAGCCAAGAGTATGAAGAATGGAAAAGTAGGTGGGAAATGGAATCAACTTCACTCTCACAAAAGAAATAGTGATTACCAAGATGTAATCCTTTCTTCTACAAGTTATACAAGGTGAGAATCCATTTATGACTGACAGTCCACCAAAAGAATTTGACTTTAGAGGGAGAATTCCATCACCGAATTTCCATCCAATCAAACAAGGGATCCCAATTGCTGGAAAGAATATTATATTTGGTTTTAACAAAGTAACTCCCATCCTTAGAATCTTCCCAAACCAAAGATTCTGACAAATTAGAAATAAAGAACTTGTGATTCTCAACATTTCTAAGTAGCTCTTTAGGAGCCAGATGGAGGGGGGTCGAACCAATTGGGATCAATCTTCCATCTAGGTAGATCAATAGAAGTATCTATGTAATCAAAAACCTTAACCCCAAGCTGAGCACAAAGATCTATCTTTACCATAGAAAAAACTGGATGAAGAACAAGACCTAGCGAGGAAATCCATCTATCATCCCGAAAGGAGACCAAAGTACTAGATTTTACCTACCAAGAGGAGTCGAAAGAAAGAAAATTCTTGGACTTTAAGAGATTATTCCAGATAATAGAGCCTAAAGAAAGAACATTTTTATCCAACAAAGAGAGGAAATAATGACCCTACAAATACTTGTCCTTAAGGATAGAGATCCATTCCACCTGATTGTTTAGAAGCTTCCAAGAGATTTTAGTTATAAGGGCCATGGTTATCTATCTAGTTTTTCTCAAGTCCAAGCTGCTATAATATTTTCTAGAGCACACGATGTCCCGATTCACTAGAGAGAACTGACTCCTCTCTTTATTGCCCTACCAAAGGAATCTTCACAAAAATTTCTCAAGTTTCTCTAACCATGTAGCATGCATTAAAAAATGGAGACATTGGGTACACAAATAAACTTGGAAGGGGAGATTTGAGAAGGAGAAGCTTACCAGCATTGCTAAGAAGAGCTCCCTTCCAAGCAGCAAGCTTTCACTAATCTCTTTCTAGAAGAGTGCACGGGACAGAACTATCCACCTTACCCATAGTACGTGGCATGCCCAAATACGTAGAGGGAATGTGAAGGATTTGACAATTGAGGATTCTAGAAATCCTAGTTTGAAGATCAGGGTCCTCATTGAGAGAAAAGATGGCACTTTTTGTAAAATTGGTGCACTTCCCAAAAGCCATAGAAAATTTTTTGAGGACATCAATCCAACCTTTAGCCTTAGCCCTCATGGCTTCCCCCAACAAAATTATTGATGAGAAATTGATTAAGGCATAGAGGAGGGGAAAAAACTGGCCAAGGTACCATTCAACACTTTATGCTCAAAGTTATAACTGAGAAATTTAGCCATCATAGTAAAGAGATAAGGAGACAAGGGATCCCCTTGGTAGATTCCACCAGAAGCTAAGAAAATCCCTGTGAGGTACCATTGATAATCATAGAGAACCTAGGGGAGGTGACACAACATTGAATGAGTTTCAAGAATTTACCAGAGAATCCAAACCTGCAAAGAACTTCAAACAAAAAATTCCAGGACACTTTGTCATAGGCTTTGAAAATATCCAACTTAAGAGCCATGCTTTCTTTTTTTCTTTTTCCTATGGTTGTGTAAAGAATTGTTTATAGATTGATGCCATATAGTTTTTTTAACAAGAAAATTAACAAATTAAAAGCTATTAAAAAACATGAAAACCTAGTATTTCAATTTTATGGACCAGTTTCCTCATAAATTAATTAAAAAATAGAAAAAATAATCCAATCATTAAAAAAATCACTATTTGAAAATTGGTAATAGGTTTCATCTATAATAGGTTTTAATTTCATAAAACAATTTTGAAAACAACCTCGTCACCCATATTGCCAAAGTTTTCTCTCTTAAAAAATTGTAGTGACCTTGTACTTTCAGGTCCAAGGCTAAGGGTTGGGTTACAATGCATTTTATGAGCATAAATCCAAATTAAAAACATGTATTTTGAGTTTAAAACTTTTTGCAATGAGTATCCACTTTAAAATGGGTACCTATTCTAAAAAACGAATGGGTACTTGTTTTAAAGCTTAAAAATGACACTTCCCCTGAATGTGAACCCAAATTCTTGCACTTACCCTAATAGCACTTATGAAATTGAAATGAATGAAAAGAATAAATTTTTTTATTATAATTGTATCTACTCAATATGTATTTTTTAGTATCATCACTCTATTGTTGGGTTGTGTCTTGCTTAGTAGTCTAACAGTTTATGCTTATGATGGGAGGGTCTTAGTTTGAACATGACTTTTGAACTCAATGTGCTACACTATATATTCTACATATTCCCTTCTTTATGCTAATATTATTAAATGATCCTTAATACAAAAAACATATTCAGGTTGGGTGAAATCATTTTACATGGCACTCTAGAGACTGGACTGTATGTTCCTAGTTTGAGCTTAGTGACTAACTTAACTTCCCTCTTTGGTGGAAAACCTAGAATTTATTCTACAAACACTAAAGTTCTCCCATAAAATAGAATAAACATCTACGACAAGTTCTTTATTAAATACACTACTATAGAGATTGCATAAACTTGATATTTATGCCATAGCCCTTTCCTTACCTTTATACTAGACAAAAACTCTAATGGAATTGTCTAGTAGAAACCATGAATATTAAGATTCCATAATGATCCAATCTTTTGACTACCATGTGATGGTAATATATTCCTACCTTATTACTTTCTATCCAGTCAATTATAATCACTATACCATAAGAGCCTAATAGAGTGACAAGGAGGGGCATATAAATTTATAGGGTTCCCCCCTAAACTATGCAACCTTGAATATTACTACTAATGGTTTGCTTAGTTTTAAATGTTATTTTGACCATGCCTAAATCAAAGGATGACAATCCTTTTGATTGATACCTTTCAACATGCAAGTGGGAGAAACAAAACCATGAATCACATCAAGATCAATCTTGAGAGTTGTAGATTCAAATCTAATCATCCCTTGTGTTTAATTACTAAGGCTTAATACTTGATGAGATGTATGTCTAAGGTTGCATGAATTTTATTATTTGTTCATGCACTTTCCTTTAATTATATTTTTCTTATAATAGATGATGCACTCAACCATGATTGATGAGAATAGTATTTTGCAAAATGAGGTCCTCCATGCCTAGACAAGTTATTGTCTCAATACCCAACCTATCATTTGGACTTTTTATATTTCATACTTGGTGTGAGTTACTTATCTCTAGTGATGTATTAATTATTGGTGGAATCTATGAAATTTTTGATAATCATTTCCTCACAACCCAACATGTTCACATGTAAAATCCTAGTTTCTTCTCTTACTAAATTGGTTGAATTAAAATCATAAATTAGTTAGTTGACATGACTCACCACCTCTCTACGCCATAAAATTATTTTGGTTATTATTTTTCCTTGCTATTAAAGTAATATTTTATGGAAACTTCCTTCACCAGCTATCTATTATGGATTCAATCAAACAATATTACAAGTTCTATATTTTGCACCTTCCTTTTGATCTCTAGCATGAAATCTCTAATATACTGATTAATATTGGCTTTCTCATATTCAATATAGCTAATAGAATTCAAGAGGCTCATAAATTTAGAGTTATATATAATGATTACCATGCCTTGCTATATTAAATAGTAAAAATCATTACCTTGGGTGCTAAAATAGGTATATTTTAGATAATATTACTAAAATTTCTATTTAAACAACTCCCACATGATTTTTCTACAATTAATTACTAGCATTTTCTCCTAGTTATCCCATAATCATGTTGCATAATTACTAAAATGAAATATTATGAGATATTCCTTCTCATTGCTAGTTCATTCTTTCAACTATAAACATTTATGCATCCCAAGTATCTAGGATTCTAGTTTTGTTCTAAAATTCTACATGTTGAAGTCTCATGCCATTGCCTTAAATTGTGTTCATGAGTTAAGAATTGTTACCTCCTAGTTCTCTTATCTACTTTCATTTTGTTGGGGACTAGCTATCATTTCTTGGCATGCTTCATACTCTTCTACTACTTCTCAACCTAGTATTTATAGCAATTAGTCTTGAAGGTTAAAGAGAGAAGGATCGCATCTATGATTGGTCTTGTTGTTCTTTTGTTCTACCATGATTCCCTTGCTCTTGGAATAATAGTATTTCTTTCTTGATCTTGAGACCCTACAACTCAAGTGTTAAACACCTACACCCTCATTCAACTATCTTTCTCCCTATTCTATTTTAAGAGGAGATTCTTCTTCAACTAGTTAGAGAGACTTTATGTACATAAAGATAAGAAAATATTGGCCTTCAATTATCATCATCTATATCAACAATAATGTGAACAAAAAATTATGTTCACTATAGTTTCAATCCACATTAACTATAATTATTCATCTTGGCGATCCATTAGGCATTCAATTTTTGAACCATGCTCTCATTCCCTTATGTAATAACCCAAACTGATGAGGGGCTACTCCACCCAAAACCCACACATAACACACAATAGATATTAACACCAAAAATTGTAGGAGGAAAAATAATCCACTTTCAATTTCTTTCAGAAAATGAAATTATAGATGAACAAAAATTATAATGCTACAACCACATGGGCATATCTCACTACAAAGAAAATCAACTTTCTAAGAAAACTCTATAATTTAGAGTCACAATCTACACTATGTTAAATGTCCAAGATACTAAGAGAGGGGGGGGGGGGAATCAATATCTTCTTAAATTTTTTGATTTGATACCATCCAATTATTCCAATGCATACAACAAAAAAGATAATTAAAAGCATTATAATAACATGAACATTAGGATTTTTAGGTGGAAAACCAAAAATGGGAAAAACCACGAAGAGTGTTAGCTCACAATATAGTATAACCAATTATAAAATATTATAAAATGGGTGGCTCACTACCAGGACTCACTGTCCAGAAACAAAGGCTCACTACCTATAGAATTACAATGATAGAAAATTGGCTTATAGCCAGAAAATGAATTGATGGAGTACACCTAGTGAGTGCAGATTCAGTTCCAATGTAGCTCAGTAAACTGACTTAACACACTTCGTCATATTTACTTCTTATTCACATTCACACCACACCAAAATCCACATCATAATTTTTAAATATTATCTAATATATATATCTGATCTCTCCACAAGCATCAATTAGGTTGACCTAATTAGATGCACTTCATATTTACCAAAAACACCATCTATCGACTTCAAGCATTCATAAAATTATTTCAAGAAGATAATTCAAACCTTCAGCATGCTACATTATTTCAGCAAGGACCTAAAATAGGTCACACATATATTTGCATAACAAAAGTATTTTATCATTACACGATACATTCATTAGGTCAGTCAGGGATAGACCTATTAACAAAAAAACAAAACACCAATGTAATACCAATACACCATACGAGCAACTGGATACGTGAGATCTTGAATGTATGTTCTCCCGACATCTACAAACCATTTCCCAAAACCGAAATCAACAGCAATCATTGGCAAACAAATGTGGACCAAAATACCAGAGGATGTAGGAAAAATACCGGTTCAAATACCAGACTAAAATACTGGAATAACTTTAGTCTTGATCTTGAAGTTGCAACTCATATATCCTGGTGACATCAATGACAATAGAAAACAACAAAATGAGATGTTCTTCTTCATTTTTCCAACAATCTCCCCCTTTGTCATTGATGGCAACATGTGCCAAAAACCAAAAAAGAATATTTATAGAATTCCTTATTTACAATGCTTCTCCCTCTAACACCATTTCACCATTCTCCACTCCTCCTTTGACATCAAGGACAAAGGGTGTGCCAAAAACAACAGAAAAACATTAAAGCAAAGAAAGAAAGAAAAACATTTATCAACTGGAAGATGATGAGCCTTGAAGCTCCTTTAGAATGCCTTCCCATACAACTTTTCCACTCTCCCAACTATCCTTAGCAACAATCAGAAACATGTTCAAAGACTCCAACTCAATCATAATTTCTACTACACCTTCTGAAGTATCAAGAGTTAGGTTTATCATTTCAAGCTTTTTTGTGCAAGCCATAGCCTTACCAACTGGAGTGAATTCAACTCTTACAATGTCACTCAACCGGTCAAATATCCTGATAATTTCTTCCTTCTGCTTCTACAAAACAAAGAATTTTTTTATGTGCAGATATTGCATTCCAAGATGAATTGTCTCTATCTTTAGATAAACTATAAGTATCGGAGACTATTGTTAGCTGAGACTGAATGGAATCCATAGCAACCTTAATATTTTGAGTGGCATCTAGACACTTTAAGCATTAACTAAGAACAACATTAGCCTCAGACTCACAAACCTTCATGGCTTCTAGGTTCTTTTCAACTCTAGAGCACGTGCAAGAGTACATTTTTCATGTAAAGCATGTAACCTTTTCTCCACCAATTTCTCTTCAAATTCTTGTGTTGCCTTTTCATTAATCCCAGAGGTATATTCCCTGAGAGAATCTAACAACAATCTCATATTTTCAATAGGGGTGAGAGATGTATCAATGGATGCACTAGGTAAGACTTCCTGTAATGCCTTGAGGGCATCCTATACAAGTTTTTTTCCTCTTTGATGTGCTTCAAAAATTTCCTTCCTACCGAATGCTTGCATAGCATCTTCCAGCATTACTTTATGTACCAAAGACATCTTCTCCATATCCACCAAACCTTCAATCATAGGAATTTGTAAAAGCTCCTAGGGAATATATAAGTTGAAATCTAATTTTCTTGGAAAGAAATCCTTTCAAAACATCATTACTGGAGGATGATTCTCAAGAAATCTTAAGTGATTTCACAATTTTCTTTTCACTTTCGTCATTTTTCCCTTCAATATCTTTGTTTTTCTTTTCTTCCATTTTCACTTCCTTCTCTTCCTCTTCCATCTTTTCTTTTTCTATTTCCTCTTCTTCCTCTTCTTTCTTGTCTTCTTCCTTGCCTTCATCTTTATCTTTGTCATTATTTTCCTCTTCCTCATTTCCATCCTCTTCATCTTTATTTTGTTCTTCCTCAGGATTGTCTTGTCCTTCTTCTTCACCATTTCCTTGACTTTCTTCTTCAACATTGCCTTGATCCATTGATTTCTTTTGCTTCAGTGTGCTCTAGAGGAGCATAATTATGCATCTCAGGATTGACTTCTCCTTCATTATGCTCATCATTTTCACCACAAACATTAATTTTAACATCCAAATTTTCAGAAATATCTTCATTACCTGTAGCGAGAGGAGTATTCTCCTCAACATTTTCAGCAATAGCATCATCTTCATCGATGTTAATCATACCATATGTTTTTGCAGTCTCATGGATTACCTTTGTTTTTTCCTTTCTTACTTTATTTTTCAACTTCTTGCTCCTTCTCATCAGCATGTTTACTCAACTCTTCATTCAAAACATTTCAACATAGATCTTCTTCAAAGATTTCAGATCATCAGGGGTCAAGGAAGACCCAATTTTATTATATGCAGCATTTCTAATTTTATTTTCAAACAAAATGGCCTTAGATCTCCTTTTCATCAGATTATCCCACATGCTTTCAGGTACATCTTTTCTTATGTCATCCCATTTGACTTCTAAGACAATAATATATTCAATGATAGCTAAAAGCAGAGTTTACTTGTCTTCTTCTCCAGCCTTATCATAGTATTCAGTTGTGGGTTGAAGCATATTCTCAAAATTTAGCAAGGAGTTAAGAGTTGTCTCTATTTTAAATCAGGCACCACAACTTACCAGAATGTCTTGTTCAACTCTCTGGTCCTCACAGGCCTCACCAGCTAGCTTAGCATTCTTTGATTTTGGCTTGGTGTGCACATGTATACCAAACTCTTGCTCTTCTTCATCATCAGAAGATGATAAAACATGTATTCTTTTGGAACCAACGGCTTCTATAAATGCACCTTCACCGGAGGGTAAACTTCCTCTTCTTCTTCTTACCAGCTTTTCTTTAGGATCTTCTTCTTCATCATCCTGATCATCTATAACACTCAATTTTTTCTCCCTTAATGCTTTCTCTTTTCTTCCTCTCTTTGCAGGGACTATCATAGGAGTTTCCTTCCTCTTCCCAGATCTTGTAGTTGATCTAGAGGAAACATGACCTTTACCTTTATCAACCATACTGGGCTCAATCTTTGTTGCAAGGGTTGCAGAGGGTTTTGCAGAGGTAGTCCTTTTGGATCTTGTTGGGCCTAATTATTCTACCTCCCTTACTAATGAGGGCACAGCCCGAGACTTAGAAAATAACCCAAAAATAAGAGAATAATTTTATTATTTAGAAAATGGAGCTTCTTACATGCAGAGGATCTCAAATCCCCAAGTTCTACAACACATGCAAGGTACAGAAAGCTACAGAATAACCCTTTCGCAATATGCGAGCTTTTCCCCAAAAAGTTACCCAAAAATTAGAAACCACCATAAATAGAGCTCCTCATTAGTTTGGAGCCAAAACAACATTCAAATTTGAGTTTAGGCAGTTTGGCATCAAAATTTACAACATGAAGTTCAAATTTCAAAAGAGCATTTGCAATTGTATCTTCTAGAAAGTGCGCCAACTTCCTGGGGCCATAACTTTTGATCTGGGACTCTGATTCACGAACCGTTTGAACCGTTGGAAAGGTCTCGAAGTCAATAACGCGCTTGAAATTTTCTATGTTAATTTTAGCAAGTTTTAGGGCCGTTTCAAGAACTCTAAGTTCCTCAAATCTAACTCGGAAGATTTTCAAGTGCAAATCTGGGAAACAAAAAATGCAATATCTTTCCACC
This sequence comes from Sequoia sempervirens, assembly GCA_007258455.2. NCBI lineage: Eukaryota > Viridiplantae > Streptophyta > Pinopsida > Cupressales > Cupressaceae > Sequoia > Sequoia sempervirens. The sequence continues at coordinate 23,189 of VDFB02179134.1, forward strand.
CAGGAAAGAAAATAAAAACCATAAATTGGGAATTTAATTATGATGAAAATGGTATCCAAAAACGTAAAAACATCTAAAAATTGAGAAACTAGAAATTTAACTATTTTTGGGTGATGCAAGATTGCCCTTACACCACTGGATGCTCCTGCATCAGACACCTAGGGTAATTTGAGAAGTGACCCCATCACGTCTCAGATGGTGGAGGAAAAACCCAAATGGTCAACCTCTACCTTAGGCAACCAGGATGAATCTTCAACAGGCCTTCCTTTCCATTTCACCAGATATTCTTCATACTGCCTGTTCCTGGTACTCCTTCCCACACGATTATCCAGGATTTCTTCAATCTCCTCCTTTTCTGAAGTAGGTGCTGGAATCCCACACTGTTCCATCGTTGGTACTTCCTCTGCACCACCTTCATGATACTCTATCAAATCTAAAATGTTGAACACAGGGGAAATGTTGAATCCATCGGGCAACTCTACCTCATATGCATTCCCTGAATCATACCTCTTCAAAATTTTACAGAGACCGAACTTCTTCATCTTCAATTTGTTATATGTTCCCACTGGAAACCTTTCTTTCCTCAAGTGGACCATCACTTCATCACCAATCTGAAACTCCTTATACCTCCTCTTCTAATGTGTCTTAGCCTTATACTACATATTCATCTTGTTAATATGTTCTCGTACCTTCTCATCTATATCCTTGATGTGTTCTGCAAAATCTTCGGCTTCAGCACTTATTTTCTTCTCTTGGTCCATCTTCCTTAATTCTGGAGTTGTT
>VDFB02179135.1:0-16125 GCA_007258455.2 Sequoia sempervirens
AGGAAAAAGATGTTAAGGAGAATTAATAGAAAAGGGACAAACTGCACAGATTTGAACTATGATAATTATGCTCACTTCTTTAACAATGTCTTTGGTGTATGGGAACAAATGTGCATGGATGTTCAATATTACAATCTAGAAATAGAGGTTGTAAATTTATGTGATTGGCCAATGTCTCTTTATTGAGAAATTCAAGACCTTTTCCTAGATGGACGCATTTGGAAGGTGTGTATTAAACCAACAGTTATCATACACAAGAACAATCTTATGGACTAGTTGAGCATGAGGTTTATGATATTACTCAAGGGGGGATCTCTAATTAGTAATCACATGGGTCCTATGGAGGAATGGTTGCTAGTCGTGTTCAAATTCAACCACATTGTTAGGTTCGAGATCCACCATGTTAGGCCCTCATTCAGGCTAGCCCTCATTCAAGCTACTACATACGAATTATGGGGTGTTGATATTGTATTCTATCAATTACACCTTGAAAATCAGAGTGCACCAAATGCTTCTGGATGTTGAGAATGCAGAGATTATTCTTGTTCATAAATGGTTGACATAGTTCTTAGTGTTAATAATATTAAATGTGGATTGCAATTTTCTTTGTATTCTATAATATTGACTCGAAATGTTTTTACATTTCACTATGTGATGCAAATAGTTGTTATAAAATATGAAGGTGAACATGAATACACTGTTTTGTTACAGTCTGCATAACATAAATTGTTGTCTTTGAAGATGAATTGAGAAGCGAGGGACAACTCTTTGTGTTTTCCATTCTATAACTTTTCTTGTGCATCTTCTCTTCCAAACGTATAAGGATATTGAAATGAAATGTTTGCTACAAGTAATGGTTGTTATAAAATATGAAGGTGAACTTGAATACACTATTTTGTTACAATCAACATAACATAAACTATTTTCTTTGAAGAAGGGTTGAAAAGTGAGGGACAACCATGTGTGTTCTCCATTATGCAACTTTTTTTGTGCATCTTCTCTTCCAAACGTATAAGGATGTTGAAATGGAATGTTTGATGCAAGTAATGGGTTGTTATAAAATATGAAGGTGATATTGAATACACTGTTTTGTTACAATCTGCATAAAACAGTTTTCTTTGAAGAAGAATTGAGAAGTGAGGGACAACCCTACTTGTTTTCCATTCTGCAACCTTTTTTGTGCATCTTGTCTTCCAAATGAATAAGGATATTGAAATGGAATATTTTTATGTAGTGCAAAGGAAGAAACCATCACTCACATGACTACAAATTTTACAAATGGGGACTCAATCCCTTCTATTCCTTCAAGTTCACAAGAAAACTACACAAAACAATGACTTCTACAAAGGCACAAAACTGAGGTTTCACTTTCTCTAACCCAAAAAACTTAATTTTCTTCTTCAAACTCATTAGAGACTCAATCTAACCCAAATCATCCAATATCAAGACCTTTATTCATCATCTTAATGTCTTTTCTCATAAATCTGTCTTTAAGCTAGTAGCACTCCAAATATAAACTATCATAGAAATCTCTCAATGCAAACCTTATCTTCAGACTATAATTGGCTTTTTAGATACCTTTTAATGGTTTTCAAAACATATCAAAAGATATCTATTGGTTACTTTGAGAAAATATGCTCAAATCAAGACTATACTATCCAAATTAGGTCTAATTAGGCCTATGACACACTAGGGCTTATAGATTTAGTCATCTCCAAACTCATTTTCCCTTAACCAACACTGGGAACATGCTAAATTGGACCTACTCATGCTTATTAGTCCATCATACATCCATTTTCTTGAATGATTCACCAAACCCTAGGTTTTTATTACTTAATTGTTCCTTAGAACTCTATTTTCTCATACAATTATAGCCATAAAGATAAGGTTTGCTGCAAGTAATGGATTGTTCCTTACAGTCATCCATTTCCTTAGAACATTTTTCCTTAACTATTCCTTGTGTTCCAAATGTATAAGGATATTCAAATGGAATGTTTGTTGCAAGTAATGGGTTGTTATAAAATATGAAGGTGAACTTGAATACACTATTTTGTTACAGTCTACATAACAAAAAATATTGTCTTAGAACAAGATTTCAGAGGTGAGGGACAACCCTATGTGTTTTCCATTTTGCAAGTTTTTTTTGTGCATAGTGTGGTCCAAACATATAACGATATTGAAATGGAATGTTTACTGCAAGTAAGGGTTGTTATAAAATATGAAGGTGTACTTAAATACACTATTTTTTTATAGTCTACATAACAAAAACTATTTTCTTAGAACAAGATTTCAAAGGTGAGGGACAACCCTATGTATTTTCCATTCTGCAAATTTTTTTTGTGCATAGTGTGTTCCAAACATATAACGAAATTGAAATAGAATGTTTGTTGCAAGTAAGGGTTGTTATAAAATATGAAGGTGAACTTAAATACAATGTTTTGTTATATTCTGCATAACATAAAAAAATTTCTTTGAAGAAGAATTGAGAAGCGAGGGACAACCCTCTATATTTTCCATCTTGTAACTTTTTTTTGTGCATCTCGTCTTCCAAATGTATAAGGATATTGAAATGGATTGGTGCAAGTGCACCCTACCATGAACATGCCTCCATGAGGTAAAATTAGGATTTTGATTTAGTATTTTTAATTTCATGATGTAATAAGATCTAAATGGCCAATTTAAGCATGTAATAGGTCATAGATAGTAATTTTAAGTTCATTTGCATAAAGTGTAAAAGTTGTAGAAATTGACAAAATGTTGTCAATGCAAAAAATGTCAAATAGAGGAAGGTGAAGAGAGAAAGTAGTTAAAGATTTATTTTAGGTGTTTTTTTTGTTTATTTAAAGCATTTTTAAGCATCTAAAACTTCATGGCAGGCAGAGGGATGATGTAAGAGTGAAAAAATCAATGAGATACTCTATTTTTCAATTATTTTCCTATATTTTTTGTGTTTGAGTCCATTGTACGACCATATTTTGTGTCTAAATCCTGTCCTCCTCCATTGTATAGGATAGCCCTATGAGTCTAATTTATGATTCATTTGGTTTCATTTAAATCCATTTAGAATTGTGAAATATATTGAAGTTTTTCTCTAGGCGGGTAAAACCTTGAATTAGGGTAAATAGTGTATAATAAAAATTGTGTTTCTTAGATTTTCACCACTGGAATCTCCTAAAAATTTACAAGAGGAATTTTTGATGATTATTCTAAATTATTTCAAGGTTGCAGAGTGTGGTAAGGTGGTTTTGGGAAGGTATAATGAAGCCCAAGGTCTGGAAAATGGGTAAAATATGTAAATGACTGTACATTCGTGACTTGATGAGTTTTGTTTGTGGAATATGAGTCCTTCTTGTGTAATTTTTTTTAAAGGTCTTTGGGAATAGGTGAGTCCATTCCAAGATAAAGATTGGTGAATTTATGAGTTTTTGGAGACCATTTATTGATTGTCCTGTCAGGATAGAGTTGTTAAAAGGCCTAGATTGAACAGTATTTGGAGTGTTTGGAATTTCCTTCCTTGAAAGGATAAAAAGACATTGAAGAGTCATTCAAACAAAGTATTTTACATGCCACGTAACTAAGTTAAGATTATAAAAGAGTTTTTTTTTATTTTTCAAATTGAATGATTAAAGGAAGCCTAATTAGGCCGATTAAGGACAATCTATTTTGAAATTTCACATATTGAGATGTTTAAGCTGGGGATTGGTTTGTGTCAATATTTTCTTGTTGGCTAAGGTGTTTTGAGGAATATACTATTGGATGTTGTGGTTGTGTTGCTGATATGTGGTTTTCATTGATGTCAACACTATTAGCATTTGGTGTATTAGAGGCTGTATATGTCAAGGATATTGACAAAATTGTAAAAGAAAGTGTTCTAGGTTCCCAGTGGAACTGTGTAGGTCATGAAGGCGTCTTGTTTTTTACATTAAATTTAAGCTCCTGTGGACTAAAGGGATTATTTTTTAGAGTATCTAGATCATCTACCAAAAGTTTCAGTGGTCCACGTGTAGATTTGATCATGCTATGAAGAGTTCTAATAGTATTTCTATGGGTTATGTCAGTGTTCCTAAGTGAATTTTATGTGTTTATGGTAATCTCAGTTGTTGTAGATGTTTCTCTATTGTTTCTAGATATTTTTGGATGTCTCTAGATCGTGCTCTATCTTTTTAGTACATCCACATTGATCAGTGTACTCGTGGTCAAAGATTTTTCTTTTGAACATTCAACTTTTCATGTTCTTGGGTGACATGATGGTGGTAACGTGTTGTGGATCCTTGAAAATTTGAATTTGAATGTTTGGTGTGCTTGTGAATATTATTTTGGGTCGCATCACTTTTTTGGCGATGGTGTTTAAATCCACAATAAAAATTTAATTGTAAATTTGGGCTGACATTGCAAATATGTTTTATTTTCTTGGCCGACTAAGTTGTTGATGAAATTTCATGTAGTGGATATATTAAGAGTGATTGTTTCAACAGTACAAAGTGTGCTTTGTGTGTTGGATGTGCTCCTATGTGTGTATGTGTGAATATCATTCGATTGTAGAGTAGAGTGTGAAGAAGATCAAGCGAAATGTGAAGCAGTTTGAGTGAAAAGTGAAGGAGCTTTTTGTGCTTAATTGGAACTGTAATCAAGCTTGTGCAAAATCTATTTTCTCAGTTCATACCCTCTAGATTTTAATCCTATTTTTTATTGTTGGGTAGTGAGCCCCTTCCATAATTAAGTAGTGAGCTCTAGGAAATGTGCCTGAATGCATGTGCATTCCCCTTTATTTTTTTCATTATACTTTTATTAGGGTATAATATTGTTGACTAACATCCGTGGCTTTCCTAACATGGTTTCCGCGTAAAAACTTCTTGGTGTTCTCTATCTCTTTGGTGTGTTAATTGATTATGGTTTCTTGCTTATTCATCGGTCGAGATTAAGTTAAGCAAGTTTGAAAATTTTATTATATTGTGACAAGTGATTCACCCACCCCTCTTAGTTGTCTATCCTTTTTTTCCAACAATTGGTGTGAGTAGGTTCCTTGAGTAGTCTAAAAGCTTGAGGTGATTCAAGATGGAAAAATTCAAGGAGAGAGTCAACATTTGATGCAACTAACTACTCACTATGGAAAGTTAGGATGCAATGTCACCTAAGGTGTATTGGTGAAGCTTTCTGGAAGATTACAAAAGATCCATGTGTTATTCCTCATAATGGTCCCTCCACTGCTGATGACATCAAAGATGCTAAAAACAACATTAGGCTAGTGAAGCTTTGGTGAGTGCTCTGAAAGATTCAGAGATGGAAAATGTGGTAGGACTGCAGACAACTCATGAGATTTGGACAAAGCTAGAAAATTTGTATGAAGGATATGCACAGGTGAAGATGGCTAAGCTACAGAGTTTGAAAGGAAAGTATGAGAATTTGAAAATGGGATAAGATGAAAATATCACTTCTTTTATGCAAAGAGTGAATGAAATAGTAATGGGTATTACATGTGTCGAGTGTTCTCTGGATGAGGATGAAATTGTGGTTAAGATACTCAAATCCTTGACTCCCTCCTACAAAGTGAAGGCTCACACTATTGAAGAGCTCAGATCAGTAACAAAGATGTCAAGAGACACTTTGGTTGGTAAGCTTGCTACTTTTGAATTAAGTGAATTTGGTGAATCTGTTCTGAAGACTAAATCTGCATTCAAGGCTACTATATCCAAAAGTAACAAGGAAAGATATGGTTCGGGAGAATGTTCTAGAAAGATATCCAAGTATGATGAAGATCTAAAATACCTTGAAGATAAAGAAAGAGAGGTAGAATAATTGGAAGCATTGATTGTAAAGAAAGAAGGCAAAGGAAAAGGTAAGTATGAAGGAGTGTTTCCTATTAAATATTTTCCTTGTAGTAAAATAGGCCATTTTGCATCAAGATGTCCTAAAAGATTTCCTAGATCTAAGCCTAAAAAGTCTAGATTCCAAAAGAGATGCTACTTTGCTGAAGAAGCAGTGACTAATGATGAGTCCGATAAAGATAATGGAAATGAAAATGAATGGGCTTTCATTGCTACCATTGAAGATAATTCTGTGGCTACTAAATATGCTAAAGATGAAGCTCTTGCATTAAAAGTTGAAGAAAGGATGAGTGTGTTATTACAATGGATGCTCACATCATATGATTGGTGATAAAAACAAATTTGTAGAAGATCTAAAGTATGATAGTGGTGTTATAAGATTTGGAGACAACAATGCTAGTGTGATTCATGGCGAGGTTCTATTTTTCCTTGGTAGTAGGACAACACAAATGATGTTCTTTATGTTGAAGGCCTAAAGCACAATATTTTTGAGTGTTGGATAGATGGTGGACAAAGGATATGATATAAAATTCAAAGATGGAAGATGCAAGATACATGGAAGTTCTGTGAATATGATTGCAACTTGTAGAAAGACCAAAGGTAATATTTTTCACTTGAATACTGGTAATGGGAGTTGTTTAATTGCTCAAGTAGATGAAAGTTGGTTGTGGCATAGGAGATTGTGTCATGTAAATTTTGATAAAAAAATTCAAGGTAAGTTCAACTCAAGCAATAAGAGATATACCTAAGTTATTGAAGTCTACTAACACAATTTGTAAGGAGTGTTAGATGGGTAAATAGACTAGAGTCTATGTCTAGAGCAAACAATATCATTCAAATGATTTGTTGGAGCTACTACATACTAACCTCTGTGGTCCCTCTAGAGTCAAAAGTATTCATGGAGAAAGGTACTTTATGTTGATAATTGATGATTACTCTAGAATGATATGGGTTTCCTTCTTAAAAAATGTCTTGAAGATTAGAAAACTTCAAAAAGTTTCATGCCTATGGTAGAAAGAGAATAGAAAATTATAAGAAATTCAAGTGTCTAAAAATCAGCCAGTGGTGGGATTCCTCGAGGGGATGTCAACTCTTTTGTGAAAGTGGAATCAAAGACAATTATACGCTCTGAACCCTCATGAGATAGATTTGCAAAAGAAAAGAATAGAACAATTTTGGATGCTACTAGAACAATGATGATGAGAGAAATGTGCTCGGATCTATTGTAGTGAAGTTGCAAAGCGATTGTTGTGTACACTTCATCCCGAGATTAAATGTCAATGGTATTTCTGGTAAGATTCTTTTTGAGCTATGGTTTGGTTATAAGCCTACTGTTAAATATTTCAAGATCTTTGGAAGAAAGTGTTATATTAAGAGATATGAGGACATAGGGAAGTTTGATGCAAGCGATGAAGGAATATTTTTAGGTTACTCTACTAAAATCAAGGCCTCATGATGCTATAACAAAAGACTGAGAAAGATGGTTGAGAGTGAAAATGTCAAAGTTGATGAGGATTCTGCTAAATCATCCAAATATTGTGGATATGATTTAGATGAAGACAATATAAACAAAGGGAAAAAGTTTTAGAAACCAAATCAACTTCAAATTATTCTATATGTTCTAGTAAAGCAACCTCAATTTGTTCTAGTAAATCAAGTAAATCAGGAAGCACATACAAGTGCAAGTGCAGAAGAAAGAACAAAAGAACTAGAAGATTGTAGGAAGTCCCAAACTCCAAGGTATGTAAAGCTAAATCATTAAAGTAAGAAGTTATAGGAACTAAGGAATAAGGAGTACAAGCTAGAAGAAAGATTCCAAAGAGTATTGCACGATTTCCAAGATTGAACCTAAAAATGTCACTGTAGCTTGCCAAGATGAACACTGGATGGAAGCTATGAAGGAAGAGCTAACACAAATTGAAAAGAATGAAACGTGGACACTGGTTCCCAGACCTAAAGACAAAAATGTGATTGGTACTAAATGGATGTTTCAAAACAAGTTGAATGAACAAGTTGAAGTGGTCTGGAATAAAGCAAGACTGGTATGTAAAGGATATTCTCAGATGGAAGGTGTTGATTTTGAAGAATTTTGCCCTTTGTTGCTTCCATTGAAGCTATTAGATTATTTCTTACATATGTTGCATACAAGAACTATAAAGTCTATCAAATGGATGTAAAAGTTGACATTTCACAAGTGGAAACTAGAGAAGAAGTATACATTGAACAACGGATGGATTTCAGCTAAGCTGACAAAGGAAGATGTGGTTGCCACTTGAAGAAATCTACATATATGGACTTAAGAAAGCCCCCAAAGCCTGGTATGCTAGATTGGACAAATACTTACTAAAGCTTGGATTCACTAAAGGTACTATTGATAGCAACTTATATTTCAAATTGGATCATCATAAAAAGTTAATTATAGAAATTTTTGTTGATGACATCATTTTTGGAGGATATGATAATCTATGTATGAAGTTTGTTGATGAGATGAAGGGTGAATTTGAGATGAGTATTATTAGAGAGATGAAGTTCTTTCTAGGATAGCAAGTTACCTAGTTAGACAAGGGAATTTTCATATCTCAGTCTAAATATGTGAGAGAGATACTGAAGAAATTTGGGATGGAAGAATCAAAGCCTGTTGGTACTCCCATGGTGCTCAGATGCAAGCTAACACAAAATGATAACTCTCCTAAGGTGAATCAAACTAGATACAGGTCAATGATCAGTGGATTGCTCTATTTAACCCAGACGAGACCGTGTATTATGAATGTTGTATGTATGGTTGCTAGATTTTAGGTTGATCCAAAAGAATCACATGTGACTAATGTTAAGAGAATCTTCAGATATCTGAAAGGAATACTTGACTTTGGACTTTGTTATCCAAAGGATGATGATATCACTTTGAGTGCATATACTAAAGCGGATTGGGCTGGAGATGTAGATGACAAGAAAAGTACTAGTGGTGGTGCTTTCTTCCTAGGGAAGAAGCTAGTGTCTTGGTTAAGAAAAATATAGAATTCCATTTCTCTATCTACTGCTGAAGCAAAATATATTGCTGCTACAAATAATTGTACTCAAGTGATATGGATAAAATAGATGCTGAAAGATATCAGGGTGGTATATGAAGAACCTATTTCCATATACTGTTACAATTTAAGTGCAATAAATATTTCAAGGAATTCGATACTACACTCTAAGAAAAAACACACATCAATCAAGTTTCACTTCTTAAGGGAGAAAGTGAATGAGAAAAAAGTCAGATTGGAGTACATGTTCCTACCAAAGAATAGATTGTAGACATCTTTACTAAGCCGTTGCCAAAGGATACTTTTAAGTATCTCAAAGGAATGCTAGGGGTAATGACCCCTCCTGATTAGAACTAAGAGATGCATTTACTTGCATCAATCCATGAGCTACATTGCTATATTTTGTTCTGGATTGATGTTTCCATGGCTGCTACTCAGGGGAAGCAGTCAGATGTGCAGATATGTGGTCCAGAGCATGTATATGGGAAGGTCATGATTACCTTTTCCATTGATCTCAAAGGGGGAGAAGTGCAATGTGAAAAATCCTTTTAAGGGGAGAAGAGCAATTGAGTAGAAGAGTTAGAACCAAAGGGAAAGCAAGTGTGTTTGGTTGATGGTATTTTTCACATCATGTGTTTCCCTCAATGCCAAAGGGGGAGATTTTTGGAAGTTGTGGTTGTGTTTCTGATATGTGGTTGCCATTGATGTCAATTCTATTAGCATTTGGTGTATCAGAGGTTGTATATGTCAAGGATATTGAGAAAATTGTAAAAGAAAGTGTTCTAGGTTCCTAGTGGAACTGTGCAGGTCATGAAGGCGTCTTGTTCTATATGTTGAATTTCAACTCCTATGGACTAAAGGGTTTATTTTTGAGAGTATCTAGATCATCTATCAGAAGTTTCAAAGGTCCGCATGAAGATTTGATCATGCTATGAATAGTTGTGTTCCGATAGTATTTTTGTAGGTTTTGTCAATGTTCCCGAGTGAAGTTTATGTGTTTATAGTAATCTCAGTTGTTGCAAATGTTTCTCTATTGTTTCTTGATGTTTTTAGATGTCTCTAGATCGTGCTCTATCTTTGTAGTACATCCACATTGATCGGTGTTCTCATGGTCGAATATTTTTCTTGCGCACATTCAAGTTTTCATGTTCTTGGCCGACATGATGGTGTTAAAGTGTTATGGATCCTTGAAAAGTTAAATTTGAATGTTTGGCTGCTCGTGAATATTGTTTTGGGTTGCATCATTTTTTTGGACGATAGTGTTTAGATCCACATTGAAAATTTAATTGTAAATTTGGTTCGACATTGCAAATATGTTTTATTTTCCTGTCCGACTAAGTTTTTGGTCAAATCTCATGTAGCGGATATATAAGAGTGATTGTTTCATCAGTGCAAAGTGTGCTTCATGTTTGGATGTGCTCCTATGTGTGTATGTGTGAATATCATTCAATTGTAGAGTAGATTGTGAAGAAGATCAAGCGAAGTGTGAAGCAATTTGAGTGAAAAGTGAAGGAGTTTTTTGTGCTTAATTGGAACTGTAATCAAGCTTGTGCAGAAGCTATTTTCTCAGTTTGTACCCTTCAAATTTTAATCCTATTCTTGCGGAGTATTTTGGGGAAGTGAGCTCCCTTCTCAGAATTGAGCAAGGAGCTCTGTAGTGTTCTTGAATGCATGGAGCCCTATTGTTTCTAATATACTTTTAATGTGGTATAATATTGTGGACTAACATCATCGGTTTTCCCTAACATGGTTTCCACTTAAAAAAATTCTTGGTGTTATATGTTTCTCTGATGTGTTAATTGTTTATGGTTTATTGCTTATTAATCAAATCTAAGATTAAGTTAAGAAAAGTTTGAAAAGTTTAATATTTTGTGACAACTGATTCACCCCCCCCCCCTCAGTTGTTTTTCCTTGTTTTTCCAACATCTATGAGAAGTTTTGGGGCTGGTTCTTAGTTTGGGTATTTTGAAACAAGGGTTTTGTGAAGGAAAGTTGCCTCAAAGGTGGAGTTTTTAGTTTGGTGATTTTAGTTTTTTGCAATTTGAGCATAGTTAGTTGAGTTGATTGACCCCTGCATTGTCATCAAATGTTTGCTTCAAGCAAGGGCAGTTATAAAAATATGAATGTGAACTTCAATACATTGTGTTCTTATGGTGTGCATAACAGTAACTGTTGTCCTTCAACAAGATTCAAAAAGTGAGGAACAACCCTATGTGTTTTCCACCTTGCAACTTTTTGTTTTGCATCTTGTGTTCCAAATGTATAACGATACTAAAATAGAATGTTTGCTGCAAGTAAGGGTTGTTATAAAATATGAAGGTGAACTTGAATATAGTGTTTTTCTACAGTTTGTGTAACAAAAAGTGTTGTATTTGAAGAAGAATAGAGAAGCGATGGACAATGTTTTCCATCCTCCAACTTTTTTTGTGTGGAACATTTGTTGCAAGCAATTGTACTTATAAAATATGAATGTGAAATTCAATACATTGTGTTCTTATGGTGTGCATAACACTAACTGTTGCATTTGAACAAGATTTGAACAGTGAGGGACAACCCTGTGTGTTTTCCATCATGCAAATTTTTTGTGCATATTGTTTTCAAAACGTATTATGATATTGAAATGGAATGTTTGTTGCAAGTAGTGGGTTATTGTATAATATGAAGGTGAATTTTAATACACAGTGATGATACAGTCTGCATAACAAAAAGTGTTGTCTTTGAAGAAGAATTGAGAAGTGAGGGACAACCCTATGTGTTTTAAATCATTCAAGTTTTTTTTGTGCATCTTGTGTTGTAAACATATTACGGTATTGAAATGGAATGTTTCCTCAAAGTAAGGGTTGTTATAGAATATGAAGCTGAACTTCAATACAGTGTTTTGTTACAGTCCCCAGAACATAAAGTGCTCATTGCATGTGCTTACATTTTTATGTAAGATGACATATATAAGTAATTTTTCATAAGGAAGTAGCTGACATGGGACAATGTGTTTTCCAACACTGCAAGCAATGCAAGCATTTTATTTGTTTCAATCACATGGAAAAAAGAAATTCCATTTTTACTCAACTGGAACTAGTTATAAAATTTGAAAGTGGACTTCATTACATTTTTGGAACATATAAAATAAAATAAAAATCATGAAAAATGAAAGTGGACTTAAATTCATTTTTGGAGTGTCAGAAATAAATACGTATCATAAGAAAATAACTAACAAGGGATAGTGTGTTTTCCAAAACTACAATCAACACAAGTGTTTTATGTGTTTCAATCACATGGAAAAAGGAAATATTCCATTTCCACTCTACCTAATAGTCATTCTAAAAATTGAAAGTGGACTTCATTTCATTTTGGGAGCATACAAAATAAATACTTTTCAAAATAAAATAACTGACAAGGGATAGTGTGTTTTCCAACACTGCAACCAATACAAGCATTTTATTTGTTACAATGACATGAAAAAGGGAAATCTTCTATCTCCACTCTATCAAACTTCTTGTAAAAATTAAAAGTGGAATTCAATTCATTTTTGGAGTGCATGAGAAATAAAAAAATTTCATAAGGGGGTATGTGCATGATCATCATGGAAAAAGCAGGCCCTTAAGTGGCAAAAAATTCAGAAAAATCAAAGTTAGGCAACTTGATGTAAACATCTGGAATTAAAAGCGCATTCCATGATTTATTCTAAAAATTACGTAATAATTATGAATCCTGATGATCAAACCCCTGAAATCGTGGTTTCTAAACCACTTATAATTTCGCGAACGCGATTTTGCGGAAAATCGAAATTTCTAATGCAAAGAGTACATGTAAATTCCTTTGGGTAAAAAACAAGTGTCCGCTTGACCACCCTAAACAACAATTTTGAAATTGATAAAAAAAAAAAAAATTACAAGATTTTAGATATAAGCAGAGGACTCATGTCCCTGATGGGATGGATATTTTTGTATTTTTCCGTAAATAATTGAATATTAATTTTTATTACAACTTTTGTAAAATATAAAAACTGTGATGTTTGCATTCATCTTTAACTGGTCAAACCTCATGAAATTCATTTTTTTTATTTTTTAATCCTATAGTATACAAAGCATAGAATGATGCATGTTTTGAATTAAAAATGTGATACCATTTGAAAGCTATAGATGTTTTTCAATCAGCCTATCAATCAGGACTTTAGTCGTAATTCAAATAGAAAATGAATAATAATTATTTATTAAATTCAAAGTAAAGCATAATTTATATCAGTGGAAAGATGAGAATCTCCTTTAAAACCCCTTTTCATTTCATCAATTTTGGGTAAAAAAATGGTCGTCAGCCACATACCCTATACATACCCATCATATCGCCACTTTTTGTCCCATCATGATCCTGCACATACCCAAGGAAATAACTGAGAGGGGTAAGTGTGTTTTCCAATACTACAAGCAATGCAAGAATTTTATTTGTTCCAATCACATGGAAAAGGGAAATCTACCATCTCCACTCTAGCAAATACTTGTTCTAAAAATTCAAAGTGGACTTCATTGCATTATTGGTTTTAATGAAACAAATACTTATCGTAACAAAATAACTGACAGGGAATAGTGTGTTTTCCAACATTGCAAACAATGCTAGAATTTAATTTGTATCAATCACATGGAAAAAGGAAACATGCCATATACAGTCAACGAAATACTTGTTCTAAAAATTGAAAGAGGACTTCATTAAATTCTTGCTTGTAATGAAACAATTATAGGGCTATGAAAAGACTGATATCAAATGGACAAAAATGGTGTTCAAAGACATGAAAAATGTATATCTATTCATCATAATTGTTCAATAATCAAATAATTATAGAGGGCCATGAAAAGTCTCATATGAAATGTATACAAATATAGTGTTCAAACATATGAAAATGGTATATCTCTACACCACAATTGTTCAATAATCAAATAATGAAACCCACAATGAAAAATCGGTATTCTAAGCCCATCTCATCATAGCCTATGCTACCTATTCTTTGCAATCAAGTTCATTCTTGTGTAATATATGGCATGTTTCTTAGGGTCCTTTTGTATTTCAGGAGGGGTGATTCCAATTCCATGAACCATTGCAGATGATGAACGTAAAACAACATATTTCTTCATAGGTTGTGCTTTGTCCTTGGCAGGTTTAACACCTTCATCCTATAGCAAACAATTAATCACAATTAATGTATCCATGGAAACTATATAAGGTAGTATGATATATACAACAACATATCATTTATGTGTACCTCTAGAATAGAATGCTTCATCTCGGAGAGCTTCCATACCATGAAGCCACTCACACGCTCTTTGACGGTCTCTACACTAGGACGTGGAAAAGGCACTAAGCGTTCACCAATAATGGCCTAAGAAATGTTGACTCTCACACAATCTTTTGGGTGCTTAAAGCAGTGGGTTTGAGTGTTTTTGTCAACAACACATGTGTACAATTCCTTTGGAAATCCATTTATGTTGCCTCCAAAGATCATTGTGATCACCGACCTTGAAAGTGATGCCCTTGAACTCTATCATTTGTTCATCCACCATATTTGACTACAATGGAAACGTCATTGATGTGAAGCATAATTCAAGGAACGTTAAAAGATTCATAAAGAATAAGAATAGAATCATGGAAGTGTGTTGGGTCTCTTACTGATATAGATGGCATGCAGCTACTCTCTTGGTCCTAATCTCCATCTTTATTGCCATCTCCCCCTTGCAGTCCAGTGCTCTCCTCATCCCCATGTCCATCTTTATTACCCTCTTCCACTTTGAAGAGTCCCCTTTATCCCTTTACATTCTCCCTAATTTTGCCCTTTGTCCCCTATCCATCTGGAGCATCTCTCCCACTTGTTCCTCCTCCTATGTCCCGTGATCTTCTTTGTTAACGCTCTCCTTGTCCCCATGTCTATCTTTATTACCCTCTCCCACTTGCAAGCTAGTGCTCTCCCCATCCCCATGTCCATCTTTCTTACCCAGTTCCACATGTAGGCCAGTGTTCTCCCTATCCCGATGTCCATCTTTGTTACCCTATCCCACTTGGAGGCCAATGCTCTCCCTCTCCCCATGTCCATCTTTATTTCCCTGCCCCACTTGCAAGCCAATGCTCTCTTCATCCGCATGTCCATCTATATTAGCCTCTCCCATTTCAATTGCAATGACATGGCAATTTAGGTCAAGGTCCAGACTCCATTGTTCAGCTACATGCAACCAATTCATTGAAATAATCAAAAGAAACATTAAATAAATGAATAAAAATTCACCATTTCTTCTAGTTTCTCCATGTCAATACACCTTGACACTTTGACCATATACGCTCCTTCTTCTTCTTCCTCTCAACATTGTTAGATGGTGGGTTGGGAGGAACAACATCATCTTGTTCTTCCATGGCATCTACTTTGTCTTCCAAATCATGAGTATCCTATTTGAGGGTAGGACTCCATTGTTGAGCATTGCCCTGTAATAACATGAATTGAAACATCACATCAAATTTAGATGTGGGTAAGTGCACCAAGATGGTTCCCAAAAAGGGGGCTTAAGTGGCCACTTTTTTTTTTGAAATCAAGAAATGCTGACCTTGGACGTGAAATTGAGGATAGTTACACTCAAAATTTTGAGATGGAACAAAAACAAGGATTGAAGTGCTCCGAGTCTACTTTCTAAACTACTAATTTATTTGAAAATGGTTGAGATTAAAGGGTTCAAAAGAGGGATGTACACAAATTAGGTGTTGTTTTGTTAGAAAAACATAACATAACAACTCTTAATGCGACTGAGCGACAGGCCTACTTTAGTATTTTAAAATCGCTATAGTCAAGTTAGCTAACAACATCTAGTTGATGCACAATTTTTTTGATAATTTTTAATGAATATTTGTTTTTTTACTAATTTTCTAAGTGGGCACTAAAAAGGATTTGGCATGCTCCCTACACAAATTTTGAAAATAATTGATTTTTTTCTTTTTAAAATTTTTTTTTTTGTAGAGATGGAGTCTAGTTCTAAAATGTATTTTTTTGAAATTTTTGATGAATGAATAATTTATATAAAAAACTTTTAAATACTTTTTGGGAAAACTAAACTATCTGAAAGAAGAAATTATGGATGAAAGGCTTAACATTGTCATCAAAATGTGAAAAAATTACATTGTTGGATAACTAAGAGAACCTAACATTACCCAGATGTTCGATTTGTTTTCTATTGGACCACATGCAATCCTGACGGTGAGCACGAACCCGATTATGTGAAATATTGTAGAATTTGCAAAAACAAATC
>VDFB02179137.1:0-20696 GCA_007258455.2 Sequoia sempervirens
TGTAATAAAAAATTCATAATTAATTATTTACTTGGAGAAAAATTACAAAAAAAAAATTCTTCACATCCGGACATGAATCCTCTACTTATATCTAAAGTATTATAAAAAAATATTATGATTTTATTATGGTTAGGGTGGTTAGACAGACACCTACTTCTTATTTTTTCCCTGAAATTTAAGTACTACATTGAAATTTCAATTTTTCACCAAATAGAATTTTTTTTTAGAAAAATAAACCTAGTAGTTTAGAAACTACATTCAATTTTCCACAGATTCTATTCTTACATATTTTTGAAATAATATAGATAACATATTCAAATTTTTATGTCAAGTTGCTCAACTCTGATTTTTCTAAATTTTCATTGCCACTTAAGGGCCTGTTTTTTCTATGATGATCCTGCACATACCCACAACCTTGGAAATAATTTAAAAGGTTGGCTATGCACCTCAACCGTGCAAATTCAAATTAGGTCAGCACAAAGCATTCCCATGGTGGAGAGGAATGAAGGAAGACCACATCACACCTTAACTCAGACCTAAATCCACTCATACATGTCATGCCACGCTTCCACAAACATCAAAGAAAATCCGTAATTAGTGTAAACACCCAAGGTCGGTCGAACCTGTGTTAACACCATTAAACATTTGAGTACATGCTTCTCCAGATCCAAAGATGACTTATGAACCACACACAAAACTTAAACACAATCTAGAATATTCCATCAACACCCTAAAATCTAACAAATTCCTTCGTAACAACTTTCACTTGAAGGACAAACTCATCCCATACACCTAGTTAGTTGTCCACATATTGTAACACATGAATCCAACCTTGAAAAGCACAAAACTTCAAACAAATTAGATTGAAGATATATATGAGCAATGTAAGCACACCCTTAGATCCACAAGACTAGAAACCACACTTCAAAGAAATGCAGAGCAAAAGCATTTCTCCCAAACAACACTACTTTCATAGTTCACACACTAGTGAGCACAACTTTCTCTGCACAATGATCTAGGACAATAAACTTTGGATATAACACCTCTAAACACCTCTAATCAGCATATCCAAACCACATAATCAAATCTTCAATACAAAAGAAATGTGGAGCAAGAACTAGAACACTATTCTACTATACTGAACACTCTTTACCACATTGTTTCCTCTTCTATTCAAATTTTCTCAAAAGCACTTGGAAACCAAGCACCATGAACTTCATCTCATTATATGCAACACTTTCTCATCACCACCAAACCAACTACACTACAAAAATTCAAACACACACATGCTTATCAAGGCAACACTAGAGGTTGACACTAGTGAGTTTACTAATGACAACATAATGCAACAAATCAAAGCAACTATAAGGTTAACATCAATACTATAACATAGATCTATTGATATTGAAATGACAACACAAACTATACAAATTTCCAATAGTCTTTATGGTCCCATCATTATTTCAACCCCTTCCAAGAATCTAGCCCCACTAGATGCACATGTCCCTTATTTCCCTCATCCTCACAACCACTTACTAAACTTAGTAAGTTCATCCTATCCATTCACAATCTAACAACCTCCATCTTCACCCTGCATCCTCACCTTGATCCTAGGGAAATCCTCTCGACCATTCTCCACCATTGATCTCACCATCAGATCTTTGACCATCCATTTCCCCTTCCAGCAGTCTATAAATTTGTGTAATCTTTCCTCCATTCCAATAATCATCACTTTATCTTGTGTATATGCTATCAAAATATGTATCTTCAAGAAAACAAGCATCCACATATCAACTAGTCAAGGAGAAAATCAAATCAATAGATTTTATGGTTACTTTTTAATTTTTTTTATTATGTTATTATTTGTTTTTAACTTCATTGTGAGCTCTATCTAGAGGTTTTTATTGTTTTGAAATAGGAAATTGTATGTTTGTTTTGTTTCTATTTTGTATTCCAAATCTTAGGCATTAGAAAGATATCTGGACTATCATGATAGATTGGAGAAAAGTATCACCATTTATCTCACAAGATGCATTTCAAGTGATGAGTCATTGAGTATACAAAGTAAAATCTTCTTATATAGATGGGATGACAAGAAATGGGTCCATAAAGGATGAAAGAATAGGCAAACAATCTACAATTGTATGCATGGAACATGTATGATCATCTATAACATAATAATAAGGTAATATAGTCAATGATAAAATAATGAGATTCAAGAAAGCGTGCAAACAAATCGTAAATACATGGTGTGCCCATGAAGGGAGCCCCAAAACAAGAGTCATAAGGATCCACGGTAAAATATATAACAATGAAGCTCGGGAAAAGGCTAGGAGGGTAAGAATGAAATATAGACAGATCAAGTTGTGAAGAATTGAAACTTTGAGCCAATTTGAAATAGAGAACTAAAAATTAGAGATAAAAAGAAAATCCAAAGTCTTAGGATGAAACCCTAGAGGGGTTCACATGTTGAGTTCACCAAATGTAGAGAAATATAAGTGTACCATTACATAATTAAGTCAACGAAATATAACATGTAATTCATAATCATAATTAACCAAAATTTTGAGAAATAAAAGTATACGATTACTCAATTAAATTGGAGAAATATAACAAGTAATTCACAATCCTAATTAACCTATTTTAGAGTTGTGGTAAATCATTTGATAGAATTTAGAAAACTAGAAACTATAAGAGTTAAAACTACTTAGCTAATTTTGTTGAAAAGATAGTTGCAAATTATTTTGATCATAATTGTGGAACCATGATTTAGAATTCACCTATTCTTGGAGGTGTTGGAATAAGAATGGTAAAATTTGAATTGGATCATTTTTATATTTTGGTTGAGCCAAATTTATGAGTGCAAAAATGAACCAAAATATATATATGTAAGTGCATACCTAAACCCTATTTGCTAAAGTGAACTTTGAACATAAAAAATGAACTAGAGCCTCATAGACCTTTTATATCTGTAAGTGGAGATCTGCACAGGGATCTTGGCCTATTATAATAAATTGATAGTGTTGAGTAACAACTTTGGAGAGTTTGGTGGGCAATGATTAATTCTTCTATTGCGACACCCCAGAACATTGATGTAGTGCCCCTCAAATGCCAATGCAACACTTGTACTCCAATTACAAAGTCACGAGATTTTAAAATGATTTTGAAAAACTAAACATCTTGAAATAAATTAGAGTTAATTCTTAAATACAAATCCAAATGATGCAAATGACATCTTTGGATAGACAAAAATCAGCTAGGAAAGGGTCAAGGGTGGCCCGAATTCAAATTTGAATTTTGAATTACTTAATGGAACATGGAGATTAATAGCATTAAGTTATAGAGACGTACAAAAGGAGGTTGGAAATAAAGACTGATACAGAGTGAATAGTGGCTCCGCAGATTGAAATCATAGTGTGGTAAAAAACTGCAACCCGGGTCGTGAATGGAAGCTGGGTGTGTACCTGCAAAGCCATTTGAGAAGTAGAGAAGAAATAATGATAATTACTGCATCCAACTAAAAGTCGTTTTGGAAAGGAAGTGCAGCAGCGCAGCCATTGACATGGCGGAAAGAGAGGGCTGAGCAAGTTCAAGGATTGCCATTACGGCCGACAAGACGCGTTATGGCCTGTACAGTGTCCCAATGTCGTAATATTTCAAAATGTTTTTGCTTTGCCACGTCTGTAGCCGTTATGCGAGGGAGCGGAGCATTTACTCCCACATTTCTTATACATTTTGAACCAGAGAATTTAAATATTGGGAGGCAGAGAAGTTTCCAAGTTTCTGTAGTCATCCACAAGCCACATGCATTGGGTGAGTCCGGGCCTTTGAGTCAAACCCGAGATTTTGGGAAGCAAACCCAAGACTCAAACCAATTTGGCTACCCATGCAGGCTAATAATTTTAATTTTAAAAAATAAAATAAAATAGATTTTTTCGGGGGTTGTTTTCCTTGATTAATAACATTTTGTTTTCAGAAGATCAATAATTTTAATTTTAAGAAATACAATAAAATATTTTTTTTTTGGAGGTTGTTTTTCTTGATTAATAACATTCTGTTTTCACAGTTCATGATAGTTAGTATTCAAGATTTTATTGGGGTTATCTTTTTTTATTATTCTTTACTAAGGAATTTGTCAAAAGATTTAAACTACGAATTTGTATTCTCAAGGTTTAATCTATATGTTGATAATTTTGAGAAGAAATTATAAGAAAAATATTTTGTTTCAATTGGTATTTACATGAAAAAATAGATTTATATTATAATCTTGTATTCTTAGAATGATGTACGTATTATTTTACATGTTTTTATATCATTGAAATGGGAATGTAAGGGAGATGCATAGATCAAACACATTGGTTGATTGGTGATCTATCAATTGTGTGACCTTATGATTTATAGATTTTTAGCACCCAAACTGTCTTTAAGGGAATTTACCATAGACCATCACGAATGACTAGAACAATTATATTGGGTTGAGGGTAGAGGTCCTCACATTCTTCTTGTTGCATGCAATATATACCTTGTAGGGTCAATATATTCTTGTAAAATGAAAAATGATTTGCATGGTACAATGGTTTTCCTTCCGTTTTGCTCTTGAGTAAATGTTATAATCTATTAAGGCACTTTATGGAGATTGCGATCAAAAGGAAGCCTCAACCCTTCATTAATCATGCAAAAATTTAAGCAAAATAAATGTAGGTTAGGTCAAATCAAATCAAATTTGAAAGTTGACATTACCTATTAGACAATATTTCCATAAAATTTTTGTGATGGCTATTATGAATTACTACCTTCACATGCTAGAACTTGCAATCATCCAAGGTTCTAAGATTGGATTTTTTTTTCTCAATTCACATCTACCAAGAAAAATAAAGTGCATATTATTGCATGCATGGATTGTTGAAATAGCTATTGCACTAATATTTCTAATTAGTTGCACATGGACTAAAAACAAGAGAGAACAATGGAAGAGTTTTGATGGAATATAAGTGGATAGTAAAAAAACATTAATTATTTATGGAGAATGAGTGAAAATGGATTTATTTACATTTTTTGGTATAAATGAATGTTTACATTGGCCTAATTTACTCAATAATATTATGAGTTAATTAATTAATTCGTGGTGGTAAATGGAAAGGGTAATTATCATGGTAATGAGGAAGTGTTTACATGGTATTAGGATGTGATGTTAGGAGGCAATGAGAATTAGGTGTCTACAATCATACTCTCTTGTAACCTCCTTTGGCTTGCTCAAAACATTCAAATATTTAGTCCAAATGCATTTTGGAGTATCTATAATATTCTCGAGTTCAATTGACTAGGCCACATTTTGGGATGAAAATTATATTTGGTCAATACATTTCAAAAAAAAAAACATTTATGAGTCAAATTTTGGGGTAAAACTAATTTACCCTAAAATTTCCCAAATCAAATTCCAATATTTTGGTACAACATGCTCTAGAAGATCATAATGAATATAAACTAATCTTCCCAAAATTAGTAATACAACAAAAGTAAATTGGAAAAGGCATTAAAGGTTGTTATACACAATTGTAAAAATAGGCTTCTTTATAGTAATAGGACATTTATTACTTGCAAGTGGGTGCTAAACTTATTTTTTTTGGTGGGAAAAATGCCATGTTTTACATTTTCTTGAAAAAAAATGTTGCGGAAAATTAGAAGAATGCAAATTTCTTGACTAAAGAGTATTTATTTTTAGTAAGAATTATTGCTCTTTTTGGACAATAAATGATAATAAAAGAAAACATGTCATATTCCTACATATTACCATTTTTATATTGTGTGCTTTTTGAACTTTAGTAAGTGAGGGGCCACAATAATTTGCTCCTACTCAACACAGTATAATATGTTTGGCGGTGAATGTGTACATGAATTTCTCTTTTTGAATAGAAGGAAAGTTTACTATTCTAGCTAGTTGGAGACTATGCCTTTGACGCCTCACCCAATGAGTTGAAAGCTTAGTTGCTTTCTTGTACAAATTATTTTCTTTTCTCTCAAAAAATTCTCAAGGTTGTCCACATCACATTTTGGGAATGAGGCCAAGTTTTGTTTTCTTGTATTCAACACAATTGGCATGTGACAAAGCCCACTTTAGAGCTTGAATTTCTAATGTTTGAAGCAATGATTTTGTTCACTTTAAAGATCTAAATGTGCAACTAATTCTTCCAAAAACTTGATAATTCATGGTACCTTTAGAATCTTTAGGCCCCTTCTCCCTTGAAGCTAAGGGTCTTGTAGTCCCTGTATAATTCCTTCATGAGATGAGCCACCTCTAACAATCCATGTCATGCGAAATCTCTTGAGAAAAAACCCCTTGGAAAAAAAAATCAAATGCAATTTGACCCTGTGAAATAGGAGGAACCATGAGATTTATCTCTTAGATCTAGGGTAACAAGGTAATGAGAAAAATATGATTAAATTATCACTTAAAACATTAAGTTTCCTCTAGATTCTTACTCCATATAAAAATATGTGAAAATATTTGACCAATCTCATTACAAACATGTTCATGCTCACAATGCAATTGTCTTTACTCTTTTTAATTTCTATGAATGATTTTTTAATGTATTTGGAGGAAATAATATAATTTTAAAAAAATGGTTAAATTTATAAACTTTAAATATATTTTTTTTTTAAAATAATGAACTAAGAAAATAATGACTATATGATGTCATTCGTAATCAGAAATCCCATGTGATGTCATTTGTAATGTTGTAATTTCATTTCATTTTCATGATAAGAGAAAATATTTGATTCCTTCTTGCATTTTGTTTGTGCAATTCTCTATTGTTGTTGCGAGTTTCAAATTGTAAGGGGAGTACCCTTCATCAAATCATAAAGTAATAAAGGTGGTTTGATAATTAGAAAGCATTTAAAGATGAGAATGCTAATGAAAGCTAAGGATATAACAATAATTTTGATGTGACCTCTCTTTGCGGTATCATTATTTTTTGAGAGTGTGAGAATTACTTGAATGGTAATTTCCATTATCTCATTTATTGTTGGTAGGTGATATTGGGGTTCATAAGGAGAAAGTGGATACCATTCAATTGAGTCTCTCTTTGGCTCTATCTCACTATTTTGGCTTATTTTTTGGATCATGGGAGATGTGGTGGTGGGGGAGAGGTTGGTGCTAGGTTGGGGGAATCACACAAGGTCACAAGTTGGTGGGAAGATGACACTGGAAAATTTACTGCATACATTCAACTTTAGATCTCCAATCCTGATCTTAGGGAGTGTGTTTACTCCAAATTTGGAACTTTCCTAAGTAGATGGTTGGTGCCACTTGTGTTGTTATTGACAAAGTAATAAAAAACCTTTCTTGGATTTTGACCAATCCTTAGGTCATTGGAATGTGTTTGATGTAGTTCAGTCTCTCATATGTGCCATGATGTTATTCCTTGTAGTAGGTACTCTCCTTCTCCATGATGATAATGTTAATATTAAAAATCAAGCAAAAGATTTGTATAACTATAATTTAGAACATTTTAATGAGGGAATGAACAAGAAACACAAAATGGATCATAAAGATGAAAAAGGTATAGCCAAGGCTTTGAAAGTCCATGTGGTCTTTGGCATAGAGTTAGATGACTGTATATGCTTTGATAATTAGGAGGAAAACTTATTTCAAAACCCACTCCCTGAAGAGTCACTAAATGTAATAAATGTTTAGGTGATTAGTAGATAGCTCATGGGCTTGCATATTTTGGTTGGCATCACCATGATTGTTTGGTACTTGGGGGTTTATTTGGTGTAAGTCTTGTTTCCTACATACCATCATTTTTATATTGTTTCTTTTTAAACTCTAGTGTTTGAGGGGTTGTGGTAATTTATCCCCATAGTGGTGTAATATGTTTGGTGTTGAATGTGTACATAAATTTATGTTTTTGAATAGAAGGAATATTAATTGTTCTGGTTGTTTGGAGATGGTGTCTTGGGTTACCCACCTCATGAGCTAAAGTTTTTTCTTTCTTCTAATTTGGGCCTAGATTTGTGGCTTGTTGAAAAGATAATTTTATCTTTTAGATGGATTGGTGATCTCACTACTACCATAATCTAAGCCTAAAAGCTCTATTTTTGGCTCTTAGGCAATTTATCTACGTATATGAGCCAAATTTTTTTATAAAGTTAATGTATTAAAATATGAATATGCTAATAAGCAATGGTTATAGTTAAAAAGTCACATAAGATTGAGTATCGGTGATGCTTATGATGGCAACAAAGGCATCTCTTCTAGTTCAAGTGAAGATGAGGATAGTAGGTCCAAATTTATTTGCCCCCATGACATGGAGCTTTGACCTAGGAAGAAGTTTTGAAACACTTTGAATGTTGCTAGAACTAAAAATATATTAGAGAATAGTAGCAAGGTAATTTGGGGTCAAGATTCAAACAAGGACTTGTAAATAATAGCCTCAAGCACAATTTTCTCAGCTCTTTTGGCTAGTTTAAGGTTGTTTTGAACCATTCAAAAGAGACATCTTAGGGTGGTTCTAGTGGTTTTTATAGGTGTAGGAAGAATGTTCTTAATGGCCTAACACTTGACATGATATAATAATGGAATCTTATATGATACGAAACTTTTATAAATTCTTCCAATACTTAACATCCTTGTAGTGATTTTCTTATCATTGCTTTTAAAAGATAAGGATGATCCAATTCTTGTTCTATAGAAGGGGGTGTTGGAAACATGATTATGTAAATAAAAATATTCTCACATATAAAATTCTCATCTGCACATAATATCACATAAATCTAAAAATGAAGGATAAGGCTAGAAAAATCACTTTTCTTTTCATATGTGGAAACAAAAAATAGAAAATAAACCTTAGATCTCATCATCCTCTGATGTAAAACTCCTATTAGTGAGTAGATCTTAAAATTTTAACATTTTAATCCTTATATGACATGTGTGTTCTATTTGCTTGTATTGCATAATATGAGAAACACCCATTTTGTGTTTAATATTATAGTGAAAATGTTCCATGAAAGCACCTGCCTTATAATCACAAAGAAAGTGATAGAAGCAAAAGGAAATTAATGAAACCATGTGAATGTATGACCACTCAATATTTTTAAAAATAATGTAGCAAGAAACTTGTCCTTGTGAAAAAAAGTAAGGCTCATGTAGTTTGGAATGATCTTGAATGAAGAAAAGGAGATCACCTCTAGCATCATAATTTGTAAAACAAGTTACTACAAAGCCACTTGGTGAAGGAAAAGTTAAGATGTCATGTGACAAAGGATTATGCAATATTTCATAATTTGAATCATTCATTTTAAATCTTTACTAACAATCATCAATCCAATTTTCCAATTGGTCCAATATACTCATTATGAAAGAATATGTCTCGTCATATTGGGCATAATCTCTAGAGTCTTTTGTTTGCATCCTTCAATTGGAGTTGGTAGGGATTTTTGTAGGCATTGTATAAATCAAAGTTCAGGATTTCTAGAAGTCTTTGATTAGGGAAAATGGAGTATCATCCTTGGAACTATAGAGTTCCTATGCAAGTTCATGGTTGGGAACGCCTATTCGTTGGTTACCTTTCTCATAAAAATTTGGAGGTGATATTTGTTGGAAGCTTGTTGGTGTTGTCATTGATCTCAACCCCTAGCATTGGAGTTATTGGAAGCTTGAAGTTGTTAGTGTTGTCAACACAATGTTGTTGGTATTGTAATTGTTGTCAACTTTCAGTATAGTTTTGGAGATGGTTGGAGCATGCTTGTGTTGATGAGATTGTTGGTAATATGGATGTGTTGTGGTTAATAAGAAGTGTTTGTAGTGTTTTTGATGCAGTTAGTTCACTTGGTTTCCAAGTGCTTTTGAGAAAATTTGAATAAAAGAGATTATAATGTGATAGAGTGGTGTTAGTGTTGTGCTCCACATTTCTTCATGGTTGAAGATATGCTTCTGTGGTTTGGATGTGGTGATCAGAGGTATTCAAAGGTGTTATATTTAGAGTTACAAGTTTTGGATCATACAACAATGATAGTTGTGTTCATAGGTGTTCCTATGAAGAAGGTTGTCTAGGAGAAATGAGATTGCTTCACATTTCTTTGCATTGAGGTTTCTTGTCTTGTGGACTTGGGGACATGCTTATAATTCCTATATCTACTTTCCATCAAGTTTACAGGTGCTGAGGTGTTCTGCAAAGTTTGTTAGTGAGTTGGATGTCTATGCCAATGTGTTTGGTTACACAAAATGATGGTGTTCTTAGTTTCATCTATGGTTCATCTTTCTCAAATTCTCCAAATCTAAAATCATTTTCTTCTAAATTAATTAAATAAACAAATTTCAATAAGCTTGTTTTATTTAATTAATCTTCACTAATCTCGATTAGGAATTCAAGCACATGTCTACAACTTTTTGTGCCACCTCACCAAGGTCACATGAAATTAAATAATTATAATTTTTAATTAGAATTATCTTCAACCAATTTTAAAATCACATGGCTTATTCCTCACACACTTCCACCAATTTTAAAAGCACATGGTCTTTTCTTCCCACACTTGAGTCCTCCATCCAAATGGCATGTTGCCCATTGGTCAAGAGATTCTTCCATCCAAATGGCATGTTGTCTTTGGTCAAGGGGACAACATCTTGATTCTCTCCATCTCCACCATCCATTTTTCTTGTTCGAATCTAGATCATCAATCATTGCCACCTCACCAGATGCTTGGAAAAGGCTATAAATACACCCCTTTGGCATTGTATTTTGCATCCACTTTTGAATAGAGTTATCAAGCAAGAATATCGTTTAAGCTTGGGAGAATTATGGAGTCGTATAGTTACATTTTATATCATGTTTTGCATCATAGTTAAATCTTAGACTAACACTTTACTTCACAGTTGCATTTTATGTCATCCTTTGCATCATAGTTGCATTTTAGATTAGCATTTTCATAGTTAGCATTTGAGCATATGGAGTATCATTTTAGTTTTCCATAGTTTGCATTTGAGCATATGTAGAATCATATATAGAGTCATATAGATCACTACCATAGTATCCACCACCATTTTTCCATTCATCATAAACATTATCATCCATTCATCATAGTATCCATTATCCTTTCCATCGTATAGTTTCATGTAGGGGCTTAGTTGGCTTGCATGTTGAATACTAATCTCATTTCTTAAGTGTCATTCTAATAGCCTTTGTGCACATATAAATTTGAGGGCCAAAGGGTTAAAGGAATCTTTAAGAATAGAGGACAATGAGACGTTCTTAAAAAATTTATTTTATTGCAAATTATAGTAGTTTCTTTGCTTTGAATATTTAATATAATTCGTTTCATTAAGGTTTGTGTTGATACTAACTTTCCACATTTCACACACACACAGTTTGCATGACTTGAACAAGCATGTATGTGGTCGCTTGTAGTGCTAGTTTAGGTTTGGTCGACCTGGCATGCTAGCACTATTTTTGGATGTGTTGAGTAGTGTGGAGATGTATATTTGGGTCCTAGTTAACCCTTGGTGTGGTCATCCTTCACTTCTGTCCACTGTGGAAGTGTTTGGTGTTGATCTATTTTGTAATTTCATGTTTGAGGTGTATAACCAACCTTGGAGAATTTTTTCAAGATTGTGAATGGTATAAATACAATGCAGAGTATTGGAGATGGTGTGTGGTGTGTTTTGGTGTGAAATATGATCAATATTTGTGATGTGAGTGCAAAATTTGATAGCTAAGACTACCTAAAGCAGTGAGAAGAAGGTGTCTACATTTTCAATGTACCTGAAGTTATTGAAGGCAGCGAGTTGAAGGTTGTGGATGGTGAAGAGTTCTTCTGGTGGATATTCCTATTGCTCTAAGATGGATTTCTCTATGTAACAGATCCTTTCTTTCTTTTTTCTAATATGGTAGTGAGCCATTGGCAGTGAGCCATTCTTTCTTTTCAGAAATGAGCCCTCTGTTAGTGAGCCTATTGTATTCAGTGTTGCAATTCATTTATATAGTTAGCTAATCCTCACCATGGTTTTTCCCTTCTTTGTTTTTCCATGTAAATTTGGTGTTCTTATGTGTTTGGATGTGTTTGCATTACTATTTCATATATTTACATTTTTCTAATGCATGATAAGGGTTTAATGGTTGATAATGGTTTGAAAATTTATTGAGGATTTGAATGTTTTGATGTACAACTCGTTCAACCCCTCTCTTAGTTATCCAGTCCATCTAATAATTGGTATTAGATCTAGATTCCTTGGAAGATGATTAACTGCTTAAGGTATACTTGATAGCACCGTTGATCTCAATTGTGATCATATGGTTTGTCCTTGATGACAAAATCCCTTTCAGTTGATTCTACTTGTTGACTGTTTCAAATTATTTCTCATTCTTTATCTTGGTACAGCTTTGTCTATATGGTTTACATGTCTTGGCATTTAGTGGAAAATTTACATTCAGAATTTTAATATCTTGGTACCGATTAGTTTGAGCTTCGCAAGCCTCGTGTTATCTTTTGTAATTTGCTTCAAAGGATTTAAAAGAATATTTCTAAGATGAAAAATGCTAGGTCTTCCCAATCCATTTTTCCGATAAACGCCTATGTTTCCTTTTCTCGCCAGTTATTTCTGATGTCATGATGATTTGTTTTATTACAGCAATCCTTCTTCGCATGACATTAAAGTGGTCTTGGCGAAAAAGGAAAGGTCTATCGGTATAAGTATTTCTCACCACTGAGAGGTCTTACTGAATGAGTCAGGTCTCACCAACTACTACATAAGGAGGTTCATCGGCATAAGAAATCCCTATTGGCATGTTGTTTCATTGAGCGCTTTGTGTCTTGGCGACTGGCACAAGAAAGATCTTATTGGGAAAGGTTGTGGCTATGATGAAATGTCATAGAAATTTCATAGTGTCTTACCGAACATCACATCTGGGGTTTCACTTTGGCTAGATTTGGAGTATTCAGTTTAGTATCTCAACGAATTCAAGTGTGTCTCATCGCCCGTATGCATATGGAGTCTTATCGGTAAAACTAATGGCTATCGATATAATGTCTTGGTGAGACCTTGTTGTCTTACCAATCAACAACAAATGGGTGTTTTTTAGGTGAGAGATTTCATTCGATATAATATCTTGGCGAGGTTTTCTTGTCTTGCTGACTGACAACGTAAAGGTATGCATCTCGGTAAGAGTTGGGGTTTTCGGCATGAGGTCTCGGCGAGTGACCTTCGGTCTCACAGACGAAGCACAATGGGGGATTTTGTCGATATTGGATTTGACTTGTCTCAGCAACACACAAGTGGATGAAGACTTTCGAAAATACATGGTGTGCTCTATAGGAGGTCTCCCCGATATCATAATGTTATAGTGAAGCACATAAGACAAAAGGTTTATGTTGGTGTGAGAACATTAATGTCTTGGCGATCTATTGTGAGTTCAGGGCTTTTGGCAAAACAAAGTGAATTCTCTATAGGGTCTGCCCGATAATGAAGGGTGATGGTGAAACAAAAGGAACCAAAGTATGATTAACAATTGAATTTCCTTCGGCATAACATTACATCGATGGAAATGAGAGTTTAGGGGAAAATTTCATGATTATTCTTTTTGACTGGGTATGGAACCCTAGCCTGGCCGCCATCATGAGAATTTTAGTTTCTATTGTTGCTGGCTGTAACAGTTGTATCAGTGGTATATGGAAGTTTTATTTGGTATGTTTCTGGTTGGAAGCTCAACAGTGGTTGATGGAGCCATGGGAGTTGTAGATTTGTCTATGGTGGGCAGTTGTGCTTTTTAAGTAGTGAAATGATCACATACGTTTCAGATTTGTTGAGGTCGGCTCTTAGCTGGGTGAAACGGCTCTTGTATTGGGAAATCAATTTCACCTCGACTAATAATCTTGCTAGGTACAAGATGAAGTTTTCTTTTATAAATATCTTTGTTAACTTTAGTCTGAACATTCTCAGGTTGGTTGTTCAGCCGTTACTTTTGAAGATAGTTACTTTTCTGGCATTTAAATCAAAAAGATGTATAAATAGAAGCAGAAAACTATGTTTTCGGTTTGGTTTTTGTAATTCTGAGATTATCATTCCTTGGTTGTATGAAAATGTATGCATAAACTCTGTAATAAAATCTGAATAACAAGATGCAGAGATATTGTAAATTTCTTCTCTATATAGTATTTTAGGGATTCAATTATTAAATCTTAAAGGTATTTTGTAGACGAGAAAATAGAGAAACATGTGCTTAACTCAAAACAGAGAAATCCTCTAAGTTATTATTGTTGTTCAAATCATAATTTGAGGGGTTGGTACTCCTTGAGATAGATATCTCTAAATGAGGGGTTGGTGCTCCTTGAATGGGTGCTCAAAAATCAGCCTATAAGGCATTGTGAATAGTTGTTCAAAAGATTAAGCCTGGAAGGCATTTCGGGAGTGGTTTTTATACCCCAGGAGGGTTTTCCACTCGAAAAATTCTTGTGTCTATTTGTCCCTCTGAGTTCTCACTGCTTTATTGTGTTGTTATTTTAGTTCACTATTTGGTTATTACTTTTCTCAATTCTGTTTATGAATGATTACATTCAACTCATGAATGTTTTAATCAGAGTATATTGAGATCAAATCTGAGCTATGTTTTTGAATTTAGTGAAAATTGGTCAAATCTGTTAAGACACTAATTCACCCCCCCCTCTCAGTGTCATTTTAACTCCAACACATTGCACCAACAATATCTCTTAAGAGACCAAAGTGCAAAAGGTGAAAACTTTGAAGGCTATTACTCCAAAGAACATGGCGCTTGGAAACCCATTCCATCTATGTAGAGAATCATGTAGGAACCCTCATAATAACACTCTCTTGTTTTTGATATCTCCAAGTCGTTTATTACGTGGTGTTGAGTTTTCAATTGATGAAAAAAGTGTCAAATGCATACAATGTAAAGTTGCAAGGTGTTGTAAATTTTGTTATGTTCATCATGCAACCAAATTGATAGTTCCAACACATTCAAATGGGTAGGTTTATGCTAAGAAAGGTATTGCATCCAAACATGTTGGGCGATCACGAGCTGTTAATATCGGCAATATCTCTTAAAGAGACCAAAGTGTAAAAGGCAACAAAAGTTTGATGAGTTGCTACTTAAGCTTATAATAGAAATATTTTTTTCTAAAGGTATGGGATCATGTAGGGACCCTCTACAATAACCTCTCTTTGTTTTTTATATCTCCAAGTCATTTTTCCATGGTGTCGAGTTTTTAGTTGATAGAAAAAGTGTCAAATACATGCAATGTAAAGGTTTTTATCAAAAGTGGTAGGCCACTTATCATTTTATTTTGTAATATTTTTATTTACATACTGTTGGTTCAAGCAGACATACTGGTGGGAAAGAGCCAGCAAGAAAACCCCTAAGTCGTAGTCCGAGTAGCAGTTTTTACAATTCAACATATAGACCAAAATGGTCATTTAGAAATTTACAATACACTAACCTTCCTGATACAACTGAACTAGATAAATGACTATGACAATACATTCGACCATTCCCCTTTGATGCCCAAAATACCCTATCAGAATATACAAACTATGTATATATCACTATCCCTTAATACAAAATTCAGCCCATTACATATATAATGCTTCATCATAAACTTTGCTAAAAAGATGCATATTTGCTTCCAACTCTTTGAAAGCCATTAACTGAACTTTCTTCAGTATCCACATGCTTTCCTTTATGTTGACGATCATAAGATGGAACTGTTTTGGTAATGTCAAGTACATAACAGTAACAAAACTTCCTTTAGCAGCTTGTGAAGTGGCTGGAAGTTGCAAATCATGAATACAAACATGGATTCTCAAAAAATAAATTGCATGAATTTTTCTTTTGAAATCATCAATCTCCTCCATAGAAATAGCCGACCTATATTTATTGAGAACTTGATATAGATGCACAAAACTATCATGCATTGTGGATAATAACATGCCTTGAAAAATATCTGCATACCTCTTCTTATGGAACAAGAGGTGTCGTGGAAATAAACCACCTATCAAACCATCTCCCAACGTGAAATCATACTGTTGAACACTATTTAGCAGGGCATCATTTTCCAAATATGCACTAACAATAAACTTGTTAGCGATAATCCTCAAAACATCAAAATTTTGGATGAGGTCCAGAATATTTGATAAGAAAATGGAGAGCAAATTAGCAGGGAAAATTAACCTTTGCAGCTTCGTGTGTAAAATATCCTCCCCAATGATAACCTTGATGCAATTTAAAATAGATTTGCACTTAACTTTGAATACCTTTTGCAGATCATCCTTGTCAATGGTAGTCAAGAAGGGTTCCTCCCAAGCTTTTACCTTAACAGGAACTCTGTAGTTGCAAACTTTAAACTCTGCTAATTCCATACTCTCCAATCTTCCAGAATGATAAGAACTAAAAAATAGAATTGTATGAAGCAAATGAACAAAGCAAACAGTTTATAGCCAATTTTCACGTTCGCACGATGTAAGCATTGGAAAATACACCTAATAAGGATAGCACGGGTGAAGGATATCCAAGGATACATTACAACTTTCAAATTTTCATATTATAATGCCAACATTGTACTATCAATGCCGCCAATAAAATGGCTTTAAATCCTTCGATAGTGAAGTACCATTGTAGACAACCAAATATTATTGGAAGAAAATTTTAACAATGCTTCAAACCACGATATCCTTACTGGATGTCCAATGCTCCACCACATTTGTACATTCTAGCTTAGTTTGCATGGTGCCTTAGAAATCCACGACAGATGAGGCCACACATGGCATCGTATGGCTTGAATAACTGAATCTACACAAAATCCTACAAGCTTATCACAACAATCATCAAAAGTACCAATCTGACAATATAAGTGCAACAAGTGTCTTAGATAGCCACGACAGCTAAGGCCACACATGCCATCGTATGGCTTGAATAAATGAATCAACACAAAATCCTTCAAGCTTATCACAAAAATCATCAAAAGTACCAATCTGACAAAATTTTGCATAGAAATTTGACATAGATGCCCTGCCCAAATGCAAACTTTCTTGTCAAATATGTATATAAAAACAACAACTGCCTTAGAATGCCATGACATCTGATACTAAACATGCCATTGTATAAAAATCCTGCAAGCTTAGTACCAAGAACATCAAAATGATGATGCAATAACATGACCAAAATAATGAAAGTTGATCAAAAAAAACATTTCATTAAACCCAAGTTTGTTGTAATTTCAGATGCCTTGCTTATCTTGATTAATTAGTTCAATCAAATTTGAGAATGCCTTTATGTCTATAGGAACACTTGAGTCCTTGAAAGCATTTTGTTCACTCCCCATCACTACTAAATAATCAACAACTTTATTACCTTCACGATATGTATGTGTAATTATTGACCTTTCTAATTTATCAATTAAGCACCATAATTTATTAAGCACATATTGAAGATTCCAGTTTTGAATTCTCCTCACCCTAAGTGCATTAATTATAATCAGAGAATCCCCTTCCATATTCAAATTTAAGAAGCCCCCCTGAATTGCCAATTCCATACCATGTAGTAATGCTTGTGCTTCAGCGTAATTATTTGTGGCATTAGACAAGTAAAAAGAATATGTTGCTAGCACTTCCCCTGCCTCATTTCTAAAACATACTCCCACACCTGAAAGACCTAGATTACCTTTAGAGGCTCCATCAAAATTCAATTTCATGAAACCCTTTTGTGGAGGGAGCCAAGAAACTAAGGCTCTATTAATTTTTGAGATATCCTTTTTGAAAAGACTACCATCAAATGGTAATTTAATGAGTTTCCAATTTTTTCAGTATTAAGGTGTCCCAATTTGTAAATGAAGAATTTATAAACTTATCCCTTTGGACACAAGAGTTAACTCCCTTTGAAATAGCTTTCTCAATTTTTAACAATAGCACTTCAATCGGTGATTTGGATTTCCTGAAGACCCTCATATTTCGTTCCCACCAAATATTCCAAATCATGAGAGTAGGAATGATGATCCATATGCATGCAAAAAAAGAGGATTTGAATATAACCGGCCATGCTTGGAAAAGGTCCCATAATGTGTTTGGAAAAGGGAAAGAAATTTGGAGTATGTTTTGGATAAAATTCCAACATTGATTAGCCACTACACATTGAACAAACAAATGATCAACTGTTTCAGGTTCCAAATCACATAAGGGACACTTGAAGGGGTCAACAATTCTCAATTTAACAAGACAACCACTTGTTAAAATTCTTTTTTATAGAGTAATCCATGCAAAACTACCAGTCTTTGGAAGGACTTTATTGTTCCAACAAAAATTGTAGGCACGCTGAGGTTCAACTGAGAAATTTGATTTTGCTAAGACTGCATAGCCTTCCTTAACTGAATATGAACCAACTGTCGATGCTAACCATACTATTCTATCAGATTTTGAAGATAAATAAACTATTTTATCTTTCACTGAATTATTAAATAATGTAGCTTGTTGATTATTTAATAATGAAATTGGTGGTGATTTCCAAATTACCTTACCTGATATTGGATTTGAAGACTGAACATAATCTAACAAGTTTCCCCCCCAAGCTTGGGACATAATTTCTTTTGTCTCATGCAATTCTTGGTTAAAGGCCAAAGGAGGCTTTCCTAACCATGAATCTTTCCAAAATTTGACACTTCTCCCATTGTTTACTTCCCAAGAAGAATGATTTGTTATAAGATTTTTGTTGTTTATAATAAAATTCCAAATTGCTAACCCCTTTGGAGGGTCAACCACTGTAAAAATTCTAAGTGGGTTGGTACTATCCAAGTATTTTTCTTGCAAATTTTTCACCAATTTGGCCTCTGGACTTGTGTACATCTTCCATGCAAGTTTTGCCCCAAAAGCTTTATTTCTCCATTTGAGATTATGAACCTCTGCCCCACCTTGTCTTTTTCCTTTTGCCAGACCTTCTAAGGAAATTAATGGGATCTTTTTCTTTTCGTCAATATTGCCTTTCCATAAGAAGGTTCTTATTATCTTTTCCATTTCCAAAATAATAGAGGCAAGGGCTTTAAGAACTAATAAGTAATAATTAGGGATAGATGATAAGACTGATTTTATTAGAAGAATTATGCCAACTAATGATAACCATCTGGCTTTCCACGCAAGAATTCTAGATTTTAATCTATCTATGAGCTTATTCCAATAGAAAGCTTTATTTGATCCTTTAAAAAAGGGAATACCCAGGTATGAAAAAGGTAACTCTCCCTCTTGAAAGCCTAATAACCCAAAAAATTTCCTTTTCAAATCTTCAGGTGTATTGAAAATATAAACTTTAGATTTAGTCTCATTTATCTTCTGACCAGAGACTAGTGAATATTTGTCCAAAACTTCTTTAACCTACTGTGCTTCCTTTATTGAAGATTTATTAAACAATAAAGTATCATTCGCGAAAATATTATGAGTTACTGAGATTAAAGAATTTGGGATTTTTACACCTTGCCATTGATTTTGATTATGTCTAAATGTAATAAATCTGCTTAATGCCTTAGCCATAATTATGAATAAGAATGGTGAGAGAGGATCACCCTGTCGAACACCTTGAGTTGAACTAAAGAACCCCACTGAACTCCCATTTATTATTACAAAAAAAATTTCCCCAGAAAGACATGATCTTACCCATCTCCTCCGTTGTGAAGAAAAACCAAATTTTAATAGTACCAAATTCAGAAACTCCCAATTTACTTTATCATAAGCCTTCATCATGTCTAATTTAACAATGGATGTTGGAATTCTTGATGTGGTTATTGAATGTAAAACTTCATTTGCTATTATTGCCCCTTCATGAGTCCCTCTTCTAGGTACAAAGCCTCCTTGTTCAGGAGAAACAATTTTAGGAATGAGAGATTGTAGTCTCAAATATATTGCTTTTGTGAAAATTTTATATATAGTATTACACAAAGAAATGGGCCTAAATTCTACAAATGTTTTAGGCTCCTTGACTTTGGGAATTATAGCTATGTTGGTGACATTAAATTGTTTTAACATAGACCCCATTCTTCTTGAATCTTCCAGTGCCCATAGCAATTCAAAACCTATAAAGTCCCAGCATTTCTAAAAAAATAAAGTTGTATACCCATCTGGGCCTAGAGCTTTCTCTGGTGGTAATGAGAAAACCACATCTTTTAACTCCTCTAAAGTAAAAGGCTTCATTAAATGGACATTATCTTCATTGGAAATCAGATGAGGAATTGTGGCAAGGAGATCTTTTTCATCTTTTTCAACATTGGTTTTGTTGGCCTCAAAAAATTTTGGAGCTAAAAGAAGTTCTGAGAAGAATTTAATACCTTCATTATTAATATCTTCTTCCTTTGTTAACCAGTTACCTGAAGATATCTCCTGAATAGAATGAATTGCATTAGAGACTTTCTTAATATGAGCAGAAGCTTGAAAAAACTTTGGATTATGATCTCCCTCTCGTAGCCACGACTCTTGAGACTTTTGTCTCCAATAAGACTCTTCCCTTGCACATAGTTCTGCCCATTCTGCCTAAAAAGATCTCTTTTTTTCATAAAATTTTGTATCTAACCCATTTTTTATAATGCTTTCATGTATGCCAGACAGCTCTTTAAATACTAAGTCTTTCTACTCAAATATATTCTTAAAAACATGTTTATTCCATGTCTTTATTTGGTGCTTTATATGTATCAGTTTCTTGTAGAATTGGAACATT
>VDFB02179138.1:0-33534 GCA_007258455.2 Sequoia sempervirens
TGGTGTTACAGGCATATGTCTTGGTGTATGCATTGTTGTACCATAGTTTTTGGTCTGACCCTATTCGGTATAGCGTGGGAATATTTTTGCATCTATGCCAACATCTCCAACATCTTATGTAGCATGTTCACCTAACTCTATCTCTAACACAAGCTGACTAAGTGGATATGCAAATCCGGTATATATATGAAGTGGCATAAACAAAAATATGTAATGATATGATATGATATGTGATAGCAATCTATTGATGTATATTGTGAACTAATAGTGAAATAGTGTAGTGTTTGTACAGAAGAAATTTGTGCTTCAACGAGAATTGTATGCATGCATATGCAAATGCAATTATAGTAGTTCAATTTTGTAATACATACTCTAGATTTAAGCTATCTCTTAGTTGTAATAGATGGATTTTGTATTTTGGGCAGTGAGCCAACCAACAGTGAGCCACCTTTTTATTCTGTAACCAGTTACTTAATACTTGAGAGTTAACCCTCTCTATGGTTTTTCCCCTTCTTACGTTTCCAATCTCAGTGTTATGTGGTGTTGTGTTATTTTGGCTTTGTTGAGTAATTTTGGATATGTTATGTGGAAAACTATTTAAAGGTTTTAA
Organism: Sequoia sempervirens; assembly: GCA_007258455.2. Taxonomy (NCBI): domain Eukaryota; kingdom Viridiplantae; phylum Streptophyta; class Pinopsida; order Cupressales; family Cupressaceae; genus Sequoia; species Sequoia sempervirens. Next base: position 611 of record VDFB02179138.1, read on the forward strand.
CATTTTTAGAGGAATACTGATTCACCTCTCCCCTCTTAGTATTCTAGATGTTCAACAATTGGTATCAGAGCCAAATCCTTTAGAAGAGTCTAACAGCTCAAAGGAGATCTGGAAGGTTGAACATATGGATCAGAAAGAACTCATGTCCATCCTTGAAGAGCTTGAAACTATTGAAGATGAAAAGAAGGATCTCTCAGAAATCATTCAAATGGAAAATGATTGCATCAGTAAATTGAAAGATCAGATCCAAAAATTCAAGCTAAGGCATATGGAAGTCAACAATGAACTCAAGTCAACAAATGTTACTATTCTTGATCTGAAAGCTAAGAGTGAAGAAGATGAAAGGACCAAGGAACATCTGAATCATGTAATCAAAGGAAAGTCTGATGAATGCAAGAAGTTTCATCTCTCAAATCAGATTTAGGAGAATCAAAGAAGTAAGAGCTCAAATACAAAGCAAGTTTGGAAAATATTGATGAAATATTAGCAGCCCAAAGATCACCGGAAAACAAGGCTTAGGCTATGAAATTGGTGAATGCTCACACAATAAACCTAACAAAAGGAAAGAAACTGATCCGGTAAAAAGTTCGCTAAAATTGAATTTGGAAATAAAGAGAAAGGAAAGTCTCTAGTAAAGCAATGAGGAGGTAGAAAAACATTCTCTTGTAATGCTCATTGTTTTAAGTTAAGGCCGAAATGAAGAAGATCTAGAGAAAGAAAGAAGATTATGGATCCAACTTTGGTGCAGACATATGTTCCAATAATTAGCTATTCTCTGGTTGTTGCCCAGGGGAGGAAAGTTTAGAGACCACCTCTTCCTCCTTCAAGAGAAAAGATATTGAAAGCATATTTGATCTACTCGATCAAGAAGTCTCCGGTAGACAGGAATTGTGAACAAGCAACTTGTGGACATCTAGTAAAGTTGCATCCATCTATTGAATAGGGAATCATGAAAGGAGTTATGGTGCATTTAATAAAAAAGGTGCATTTATTACAAAATTAGCATAAAAGTAAAACTTGCAAGTTATTATTGATCACTCAAGCGAAAAAGTTGCAAGGAGCTAAGGAGAAGAAATAAGTTTATTGCGTCCTAGGGTTTGCAAACTTGTAAGAGGTATTTTTCTCAAAGTTTTTTCTATTTCTCTGCACTTACAGTTATGGTTACTCCCACTCTGGTCAATTATGTGTCTTCTTAGCATCATCCTGAAATCAATAAATATTTGGATATAGCAATTGAAAATGATATGGTTGATTTTTTATAAAAATCCCACACAGATTCATTCCTACAAAAGATGTTAAGGCTTACATTCACTCAAAGCTTGAAGAGTTCAATCACACCAAGTTATTGGACTATGGATAAATGAAATAATTGGTGATGACTTCAATGTCAAACCTGAATACAAGGCTTTGGTGGAAAAGAAATTGCATTTCTAGAATGATTTTCCACATTTCTATTTTGATGATAAATGGGTACAAATGGCTATGAGAAGGTTCCATGACTTCTTTCTATGGTTAGATAAAGCTCATCTAATCAGAAAAGAAGTGATGAAGGTTGTTTTTGGGTTGAATGACACCGACATCCTTCTGACACCAAAGATAGTAAAAAATAAGGAAGATGTAAACCTAACTCAAGCTATTTTTGACGGTAGGTCTCTAGCTATTCATGATGTTACAAATAAAGTTGTGAGGTATGTTTCCCAGGTCATTGGAAACAAAATCTACTACACCAATAGAGATAAGTCAATCTTTACTATTGTTGTCTACATTGCATATGATATGGTGGTTAATGGAGTGGATTATGACTTATGTGAGCTCATGAAAGAGTTATTCCTTGAGAATTTGAATCAGTGCAAATGAAGTACGAAGAAAGTCACATTCTGGTATGGAACCCTTGCACCCTGTTTACTATTCTACTTCATGTGTGAAATTCCTAGTCTTGTTCCGATAGTCTGGTCATTTGAGAAACCAATCACTCACCAAATTGTTGAGTGAATGAGGAGGTATGCTGATCCTACTGCAGAAGAAATGGCATTTACTTCATTTTTATTTTTATTACAGTATAAGATGCACAATGGGGATAGAATCCCTAAGTCTATAGTCACCAAATATAATGATGATATCACATTCATAGTCACTGTTGACAAATGTGTAATGAAAGCTATTGTACCGAGAACTCAATGGATACTCGAATTAGGGTATGAAGTATGAGAAGAGTATGTAGAATGTATTGCAAAAGTTCTATTAGAAATTTTGATAGATACCTCTTAGAAGAGGTTTGGCACAAAGAAAGAAAATTCAAAAGAATTCTGGGAAGAGCAAATCTCAAAGGAAAGCAAAAAGAGAAAACATGAGATTCTAAAGGCGATTAAGGAAAAAGGTCATATGACAAAGGAAGGATTTGTAGCTCTCAGAAGAATTACTAGGAGTGCAACCGATAGCTCATCTAGTACCTTTGCAAAAGTAGTTGAACTCCTAGAAGGATTGGAGAGTCTGTTTGGTAAGAGGAAGAAAGGTCTTCCTCTACCTACATCAAGCAAGAAAGTGAAAGAAGCAAAAGGCATTGAGGCTAATCCTACTTCTATAGAATCTGAAATAGAATCAGACCTAGACAAGTACCAAATTAAGGTCCTGGAGAAGAAATCCAAAAAGGTAACACATGACCCTCTTGATGTAGATACTTTATTTGAACTACTTGTGCATGGAAATGATAAAGAGGTTACTGATTTGTACAACTCAACTACTTCCAAAGGAAAAAAAAAACATAATACAATAATTTGTTCTATATTTTTCAAGATTGGATGGAAACATAGATACTTTCAAAGAGGATATTCCTGATAGTCTCTGGGTTGGTCTAAATACAATTTGAGAAAATGCTAGGAAAATAGACAAGGAGATCATTAATGAAGCCATTTTCATTGTCTCTAAAATTGTAAAAAAGGAAAACTTAGGAAGTTTTAAGGAACTTAGTCGATCAAGGTTGAGAACAAAGAAAAGGGAAAAAAAAGAAGCTACAAATAAATTGAAAGCAGAAATCATTGTCAAGCTTACAAACATGGCAAGAAATCTTGGGATGTTATCTGGTGACGAGCCTCCTCCATCATCTATTGCCCCCACATGCTCTCATGATAAATTGGATATTGAAAACATTACAAATATTATACAAGAATATGTAGATGTAGAAGTATACAATCTTGATATGAATCCTCCAAAAATTGAACACACTCACTCTTTAGATAAAGATTCTTCTCTGGTAAATGAAAATGAAGAACAAGAAAATGAAGTTGAAAGAGAAGAAGAGAAAATTGAAAAGGTAGGAGAGGAAGTTGGAAGAAAAGGAGAAGAGGTATCTATAGCAGAAATTGATGCTAGAAAGTAGGAAGAAAACACATAGCAAGAGAAAGATGAAGAACCGGTAGTAGGGATAGTTGAGAAAAGAGAAGATATTTTTGACATCTGTACTGGTACATGTTCCAGTGATGCTTTGAAAATTTTACTTGCTTCACCACTTATGTTTCGGACTATCACCTCTTCCAAGGTAATTCTTGACATTGAGAAGATTAATACTTTTCAAAAATTTCAAGTTCTTGAATCCATTTAGGTCTCGATAGAATTAACATGCTTAAGAATTAGGGGGTATGTCTTGGGATTTCATCATGGAAAAAACAGGCCCTTAAGTGGCAAAAAATTTAGAAAAATCAGAGTTAGGAAACTTGGCGTAAAAATTTGAATAAGTTATCTATATTATTTCAAAAATATGTAAGAATAGAATCTGTAGCAAATTGAATGTAGTTCTAAACTACTAGGTTTATTTTTTTAACAAAAAATCTATTTGGTGAAAATTTGAAATTTCAATCCAGTAGTACTTAAATTTTAGGAAAAACAGAAGTAGGTAATACCCGTTTTGGGAGGCCACCCTAACCTCAATAAAATGATAAAAAAAAAAATTATAATATTTTAGATATAAGTATAGGACTCATGTCTTTCGATGTGATGCATATTTTTTGCATTTTTCCAAGTAAATAATTAATTATGAATTTTTATTACAACTTTAAAAATATAAAAATCTCATTATGTTTGACCCGCGTTAACTTGGTCAAAACTTCATGAAATTCAATTTTTCTTTTTTAATCCTATAGTATGCAAAGCATAGAATGCGACACTTGTTTTGGATTCAAAAATGTGATACCATTTGAAAATATAGATGTTTTCAATCAGGTCCTATCAATCAAGACTTTAGTCTTAATTTGAATAAAAAATGAATAATAATTACTTATTAAATTAAAAAGTACAACATATAATTTATATTGGTGGAAAGCTGAATATCGTTTAAAACCCTTTTTTCATCAATTTTGGGTAAAAAAAAGGTTGTAAATTCCCCATACCCAACATATTGCCACTTTTTGGCCCATCATGATCTTGTACATACCCTTAGAAGAAAAAGACAATTTGATTGAAGAGGCTTTTTTTTCTCTCCAAAGTATTATTCCAAAATGTAATATAGATTAGTTCGAAAGCAATATAGATAAATCTAGAACACTCATCAAAGCTATGAAGGACTTCTCTACCTGTATAGATAAAAAAATCCATTGGGAAAAGGAAGCTGAAAGGAATAAGCTCTTGCAAGAATTAAGAGATTAGTGCGCAAATGAATTCTCTAATCTTCAACAACTAATCAAGCAAGGTCAAGACCTTCTTGAGGAAGGAAACTCTTTGATTTGTACAACCTACAGTGTTTAGATGCCACAACCTCTATCAAAAAATAACTTGATTCAATTGAGTTAATGATCCGATAGGAACACCATTCTTTCAAGTTGTCTAAAGATTTTTCTAGTTCTGGGAGATCCTCAATTGAGGAACCGCACAAAAGGTACTTGAATTGCAAGAACAATGGGACAACATCATTCTTCCCTTAGGTAATCTCCAAGAGATGTGTGGAAAAAAAAATTCACTGATGAATTGTGCCCTCCTAAAGGCACAACAGGCTACTCTCTCTAATCCTTGCTCCATTGAAGATGGATAATCTCTTCTTGCATCCTTCAAGTTCATGCACAACTTCTAATAGATTCAATTTTATATTGGAATGATAATAAGGGTAAGTGGGTCATCCATCTTCATAAAATGAAGTAGTCTTTCTTCAGTGGTGCATCCTAATGTGTTTCTCTCTACACCCTTTGTTCATTGATGTCAAAAGGGGGATGAAAAATGAAAAAGAAAAGGTTTTGAGAAACATAGATAGTCATCTTGGGGGGAGTTTTGGAGTTTATCTTTTGGATTCTTGGCATTTTGAAGTTTTTGGCATTCTGGAAATTTGTTTGCCATCAATGACAAAGGGGGAGATTGTTGATATTTTTCATTGATGTCATTTATTAGTTTGGTATTCTTACCTCCATCTTATCCTTTGTTCTGGCAGTGATGTTACCAGTATATGTCTTGGTCTATGCATTGTTGTACCACCGTTTTTGGTCTAGCCTTATTTGGTATAGCATGGGATATCTATTTGCATCTATGTCAACATCTCCAACATCTTGTCTAGCATGTTCACCCAACTCTATCTTTGACACAAGCCGACTAAGTAGATATGCAAATATAGTATATATATATATGAAGTGACAAACAAAAATATGTAATGATATGATATGATATGTGATAGCGATTTGATAATGTATATTGTGAATTGATAGTGATATAATGTAGTGTTTGCACAAAAGAACTTTGTGCTTCAGTTTGAATTGTATTCATGCATATGCATGCAAATGCAAATATAGTAGTTCATTTTTTTAATACATACTTCAGGTGTAAGTCATCTCTCAGTTGTAATAGCTAGATTTTGAATTTAGGGTAGTGAGCCCACTTATAGTGAGCCAACCAACAGTGAGCCAACTAGCAGTGAGATACCCTGTAGTGAGCAACCCCAGTAGTGACCCACCTTTGTATTCTATAATTGGTTACTTAATACTTGAGAGTTAACCCTCTCCATGGTTTTTCCCTTCTTGGGTTTCCACGTAAAAATCTCAATTTTATGTGTTTCTATGTTATTTTGGCTTTGTTCAGTAATTTTAATTATGTTATGTGGACAACTATTTAAAGGTTTTAACATTTATAGAGGAATACTGATTCGCTCCTCCCCTCTCAGTATTTCAGATGTTCAACACAAGCTCCATTTCCCTATGAACATTCTGAGGTGTATCCGCTTCCAACATCCGAAAATAAAACAACTAATTATTTATTCATGAAAACTACAATAGTGATGCACATCATGGCTTATAATGTATGAGATAGTGAACAAAATTTTGAGCACTTATTAAACTATATATTTCTGACTATCATGCTTACTATTTACCCTATCCATAGCTTGTTCGAAAGCACCTATTTTTAGGATTTTACCCATACCAGCAAGGTGGTGAACCATTTTATAAAATTATTTGGTAGACATGTACAATAAATGTGGTAGCATAGAGAAGGTAGTGAATTGTTCGAAAAAATGCTTCAAAGAAATGGGGTATCATGGTGATGGAATGCCATTACAAACAAATGTGTCATGGTGTTCCATCACCATGAAACCACATTTCTTTGAGGAATTTTTTCAAAAATTTCATTTCCTTCTCTATGTTATTATGTTGGGATGGGGTGGATGGTATAGTGTGCTCTTGGTTATGAGATGGAGCGCGATTATGACATTAAGAGGGAGGGGTGGGGACATGAAAAAATGGAATAAAATGTGGAAGGTTCCATAGATTGGTAAATTGAGGATGAGGATGAAGACCTTGAAAAGAATTTGGAGGGGAATTTTGGCTAAAGGGTTGGTTTCTATTCTTCAGACAGTGAGTTGTTTGAAATAATGCCTCAAAGAAATGTGGTCTCATGGTGGTGGAATGGCATTCCATCACCATGAGACCAAATCTCTTCAATTTTTTTTTTCAAAATACTCACTACCTTGACTATGATATTGCTTACTACTATGCTTTGATAGATTTTCTCCAAGCATCCATAGTTTGTTGGAAAGCACCTATTTTAGGCTTTTAGCCATAGCAGCATGGAAGTGAATAGTTTTATAAAATGTTGTCTATGCAAAATGTGGTAGCATAGAAAAGGCGGTGATTTGTTTAAAAAAATTCCACAAAGAAATGTAGTCTCATGGTGATGGAATGGAATTCCATCACCATAAGACCACATTTCTTTGAGGTATTTTTTCAAACTACTCACTTCCTTTTCTATGCTATTGCTTACTATTATGCTTTGATAGATTTATTCCAAGCATTCATAGTTTTTTGGAAAGCACCTTTTCTAGGCTTTTATCCATATCAAGAAGGAAATGAACCATTTGATAAAATGCTTTGGTAAACATGTATGGAAAATATGGTAGCATAGAAAAGGTGGTGAGTTGTTTGAAAAAATACCTTAAAGAAATGTGGTCTCATGGTGGTGGACTGGCATTCCATCACCATGAGACCACATTTCTTTGAGGAATTTTTTCAAACTACTCACTACCTTGTCTATGTTATTGGTTACTATTATTGTTTGATAGATTGTTTTTAAGCATCCATAGTTTGTTGGAAAGCACCTAATTTAGGCTTTTAGCCATAGTAGTGAGGAAGTGATTAGACTGATTAAATGCTTTGGTACACATCTATGGAAAATGTGGTAGCATAGAAAAGGTAGTGAGCTATTTGAAAAAATGCCTCGAGGAAATGTGGTCTCATGGTGATGGAATGGCATTCCATCACCATGAGACTACATTTCTTCATGGAATTTTTTTAAACTACTCAGTGCCTTGTCTATGCTATTGCTTACTATTATGCTTTGATAGATTTTTTCCAAGCATCCATAGTTTGTTGGAAAGCACCTTTTTTAGGATTTTATCCATAGTAACAAGGAAATGAACTATTTGATAAAATGATTTGGTAGACATGTATGGAAAATGTAGTAGCATAGAAAAGACACTGAGTAGTTTGAAAAAATGCCTCTAAGAAATGTGGTCTCATGGTGATGGAATGGAATTCCATCACAATGAGACCACATTTCTTCAAGGAATTTTTTCAAAGTACTCACTTCCTTGTCTATGCTTACTATTATTCATTAATAGATTTTTTTCCAAGAATCCATAGTTTGTTGGAAAGCACCCTTTTTAAGGCTTTTAGCCATAGCATCAAGGAAGTGAACTGTTTGATAAAATGCTTTGGTAGATGTAATGCCCTGCCGTGCAAACCCCAAAGGAACTAATAACAATGAAACAACTTTTTTTTTAAGAACATAACAACAAGTCACAATCACAACATCAATGAAACTCAAGACATAATATCAAAGACTACTTCCAACAATAACCAAAGAGAAATCAATAAATCACTTCTAGAGGACTTCAGTAAATCAACACAAATAGAATATCACTTAACACGAGGTTACAATGCTTCTAGAGAACAGTGATCATGTACATCGCACAATAACTGACTGACTGTTGACATAGGAAGAGTGTCATGCATAAATTTCCATGAGTTACCCTGGCTCAACCTTCCTAGGCTACTGGACCCCCATCCTGGGTTACCCTAGCTTGCTTCTACCGGCCGCCAGACCCTCATGCAAAACTATGTGTCCCATCTCATCTCGAGCCTTATCATTCACTTGCTTCACGAGAGAGAAATTCTTTATCTTTATTAGTGTGAAATATCCTCATTAATTCTTTTAGATTATCACTTAGTTAAACTCTAGGTGAGTTACCCTGGCACCCCTTTGTGTACCGGACCCCCACAAAGAGCCACTCTCCTATCGAAAACACACAAGGTACAATACCACAATAGGTAACTAGACAACATAACCTCTCCAATCCAAGGAGGAAACAAAACAAGGAAACTCACTCCGAACACTAGAGGAAACCAAATACGAAAACACACACTCCTTCCAAAGGAGGTACAAATCTCATTACCCTCTCCTATTTTCCAGGAGGCACAAATCCCCGTTCATGGAAACCGGGTACAACAACATAGTACAACTCTACACCATTCCCAAGGCGATTCACAAATTGAACCTCTACACAAAACATCCCACTCTAGAGAACTTCTCTGGAAGACTTACATAGACCCTTAACCCCATTTTCCCGACATGGAGAATAAAAGAAACATGATAGAAAAGAATTACAGGCAACTCATTATCTAATGTTAGGGTTTCCTAAAACCAGTCAAACACAGTTTTCAATCTTGCATTTACTCAATCAAAAACACCAAATTCATTTCCCAACATTGAAGTATTTACAACCCAATTATTTACTCAAAACTTCACAATTAACTTCCCTAACCAAAGCATTCCAATAAATAAATTCATCTGAATAAAATAATCAACCCTTACTCTACGTTTAACAGTTGTATTCATAATCGAAGTATTATAATAAAAAAATTCATCCAGTTAAATAAATCAACAACTTGAGAATATACAACTCAAATCAAAACACTTCGTTTATTTCTAATTTTCTCGATTACCTTATCACATTGTAATATATAAAAAATAATAATATATAATTATCCCCTCTCTCCACATATAAGGTCCATATATATACATACAATTAAAACAGATACAAAAAAATTATACGTATAAAATCTATCATAAAAATTATCTTAATTCCATACACACATATATATAAAATAAATATACTACAAATAAAGCATTTTATAAAAATCATTTTATCAAAACATATATTATAAAATTTATAAAATGTTATCTAGAAAATTATTATATATATATATATACATATACATAAATATATATATATATATATACATTAATTATATAAAATTATATTATCAAACAAATTCAATTTGAATTACATAGTTATTTATAAAGCAAATTCGAATTAATCATATTCGAATAAAATGAAAATCAAATTTTAAAACTCAAAAAAAAAAAAAATAAGAAACATTTTTAAAAGGTATTGTACCCTATGTACAGGTACCATGCAGTGGAGGTACTGCATACCCCCCAAAGGGAGGTCGCAGCCCCCCCCACTGGATGTGGTACCACCACAGACTGTGGTGGCCGCAGCCCCCACAAGTTGTGGTATCGTGCGTACCACAGTCTGTGGTGGCCACGGCCCCCACAGGCTGTGGTACCGCGTACCACAGACTGTGGCGGCAGAACCACAGTGGGGGCCGTGGGTGGTACGGCCTCGGCCGACCCCCACCCCCCAAAAAAAATAAAATTTATATTTTAGTTTATATTATGTATACTTTAATTTTATATATAATTTCTTTTATAAAATTTTTATCTTCAAAAACGAATTTCTTAATTCATATACGAATTTCTTCATCAATATTCTGTACACGAAAATCCATGATACATAGATATAAAATTTATTTATTTTCATAAATATTTTGTACAACACATATTACGAAAATAATATGAATGTAAACATATATATAAAAAGAATGCATAGTTTATTTTACACAGTAATTTTAAAATCTAGTATATATATATAAATATTTTAAAAATAACCTTATATATATATACTGAACTTCAACACAATCATAAGAATAAATTGTTTTCCTTACATACCCACTACAGATCAGGGCAACCAAACTCAAACAATAACAAAAATATTTTTTTTTCTTTTCAAGGTACTTCAATAATAACAAATTGATTTTCTTTCCAATCAAAAATCTTCCCAAACAAAATTTATTGAATAAATTTTAAGGGGTTTTATTATAGTTTTCTACAAAGGATTCGGGGACTTAAATACAGACAAGTTTTCAATTCACAGAGTCATTTTCAAAAGAAAAAGAGGAAAGGATTTTCAAACTCAACAACTAGATTTTATTTACAGAACAATAAAATAATAATAAATTAACAGAATAAAACCTGGAGTCCTTCGTTCGATGAAGAATCCTTTCTGAATCCTCTTCTCGACTTCCTGCCTTCAGCTCTTTTCTTGATCTTCGGCCTTCAACGTTCTTTTGAATCTATCTTTTCTTTCAAAACCACAATAATTTTACCCAGAAAACACCAAACCAAAACTATTTTTCTTTTCCAGATCCAAAACAACATAGCCAAAAAAATTTCTGTGTGTGAATAATCTCCTCATAAAAATAATAAATCAAAAATAAATATTCAATAAAGCTCTTCCGTTTTCTTTTCTCAAAAATCCTCTCTTCTTATTGGTCCTTTTCCCCAGCTTTTAAAAGCACAACTTATCTATAATTTTAATTAAAATAATTTATTTAATCAAGATATTATCTGCACATGATTTTTCTAATTTATTATTAATAAAAAGATAATATTTAATTATCTTCAACAATATTCATTTAATTATAATTATTTTCACTTTTAATTAATTAAATCACTTTTTAATTTATAATATATTTAAATTTAACCATTTACTCACAATTAAATCAAAACAACAAAACAAATTTAATTAATTATCTTTTCAAATAAGATTAATTAATTAAACACTAACCATAAATTAAATAAAAACTCAACAATTAACTACACAACGACAAGGACAACACTTCAGTCATGACACAACAACTTACAATAGGATGACGGACTTGGGATGGGGACACTCCCAAACCTACTCCCTTTTTCAACATTTTACCCGTTGGGTTAATTTAATGCTCGCCCTGTCCTACCGAAGCAGGTGGAATCAAGACTTATTCATACAATCCTGCATCCAAATAAACGTCAAGTAGCACATGTATATATATAATCAAATATCCTATTGTGAGAAGGAATTGCAGTGTAGCAGGGCACTCATGAACGAGTGATGCTATACTGTCCTCTCACCTAAGTTATTCTAACAATTACAATATCAATTTGAAATAACATTCCTAAATTAACTTATCACATCATAACTAATTATTAAACCATCGCATTATAAAATAATACTGAATCCAAATAACATCACCATAGAATCATCACATTGACATATAAACATTAATGACAACCATTTGAATAAACAAATAATCCAAACAACACTCAGAGTATCATAAATCATACTAATAATGTCACAAGCAACAATTAACTAAACTACGCATCCACACACACCAAGTCGGTGCATGAATCACCATTACAAATCAGTATCATGCTAACACACAAGAGAAACCAATAGCAACAAATAGTATCAGAAATATGGGGGTATTACATCCTCCCCCCTAGGGTATGGCTTACTCCTGGAAGCCATTAAATAGATAAGAGTAAGCACACAACAACCATGCAGAGAACACACCACATACCACACACATGAAATGACACACTCCTATGAGTATGAGCAGATAAGTCAACACAATGGGCTCATAGTGTCCCAGTGTGCGAACCTATGCTCTGATAGTAGACATGTATGGAAAATGTGGTAGCATAGAAAAGGCGGTGAGCTGTTTGCAAAATGCCTAAAAAAAAAAGGGTCTCATGGTGATGGACGCAACCGTGAGACCACATTTCTTTGAGGAATTTTTTCAAACAACTCATTGCCTTGTCTATGCTATTTCTTACTATTATTCTTTCATATATTTCTTCCAAGCATCCATAGCATAGACGAGGCAATGAACTGTTTGAAAAGATGCCTTAGTAAAAAGTGGTCTCATGGAATGCCATGACAAGCAAATGTAATTGGAAGTTTCTCCTAATTATTACTTATGCTATGTCAAGTAATTGGGTATGTGCAGGATCATGGTGGGATGAAAAGTGGCAATATGATGGGTATGTGGTGACAACTTTGTTTTTACCCAAAATTGATGAAATGAAAGGGTTTTTAAAAGATATTCTCAGCTTTCCACCAATATAAATTATGCTTTACTTTCAATTTAATAAGTAATTATTATTCATTTTCTATTCAAATTATGACTAAAGTCTTGATTGATAGACTAATTGAAAAACATCTATAGCTTTCAAATGGTATCATATTTTTGAATCCAAAACATGTGTCACATTCTATGATTCCATGCTATAGGATTAAAAAAGAAAAAAAAAATTATGAAGTTTTGATCAAGTTAAAGATTGGTCGGTTATGAGTTTTATATTTTTAAAAGTTGTAATAAAAATTCATAATTAATTATTTACTTGGAAACAAATTACAAAAAATATGCATCACATCGGGACATGAGTCCTCTACTTATATCTAAAATCTTATAAAATATTATCATTTTATTGTGGTTAGGGTGGTCATGAGACACCTACTTCTTATTTTTCCAAAATTTAAGTACTACTACATTGAAATTTCAAATTTTCACCAAATAAATTTCTTTAAAAAAAAGCTAGAAGTTTAGAAACTACATTCAATTTACTACAGATTCTATTCTTACATATTTTTGAAATAATATAGATAAATTATTCAAATTTTTACGTCAAGTTTCCTAACTCTGATTTTTCTAATTTTTTTGCCACTTAAGGGCCTGTTTTTTCCATGATGATCTTGCAGATACCCAATTGCATAATTTCTTATGTTGAATTTCTAAACAACTATATTGTAGTTGAAATTTTGTCATATATCAACATCTAATTATTAGTTATGGAATGTGAAGTAATGCTTTGAGTTTGAAAGATGTGCAATGCAATGTAATCAACGATATGAATATAAACTACACAAATCTATTAAGTACAATTCATTAGTTAAACTCTTTATTCTATTACCTATGTGTAGGTTTTTCTAACTCGACTGACACTGGGAGGTGTTCCCACAAAACCTCCAATATTAGCCTATTCAACATCCAAAATCAGATATTGGAATATCATTCATATAACAATGTTATTAACACAATAAATTTATAATTATTCACTAGTTACATACCTTTACAATAGATGCAATTGAGTAATAAGTAGGTATAGGACCAATTTATCCGGTATCAACACCGTGACCCTGAAATTTTATTAAAATCATAAAACTAAATTAGTTAATCTTGCATTTCAAAATTGAAATTTAATAAATTAAATTCAATGAACATTCTAACATTTACCTGAGTATCAATGCCATAAGCCTCATTCAAAATGTCAGCTACCCTCACCATCTTCATAGTATAGACATATGTTGCATAGCAGGCTCCTAAGTGTCGTTGGGGTCATATGAACAAGTAACCCCACATGCCTGACATGAATGGGATGGAAGCCTACCACTCGAAGAATCCCTTGGATGGCCCTGTACTATAGGACTGGCATACTAGATGACACTCTAGGTCAAAGAGGTGATATCCTACAAAGTTTCTACCTCAACACTCTCCTTCACAATGGAAGGGATAAAAATGTGCTCATAATCCGGCCTAGCGAGAGCTCATATCGCTTGCCACCTAGGATCTTGTCGTGCACTAGATCTATCTTGAGCCAACCCCCCACCTCTCCCCTAGAAGTTCCTTATATCAAAATAATTTAAGATTTTGTTCAGGATGAACTCACAATATAGTTTCCTCAAGAAATTTTGTGGGACTTTGCAATTTTTGCATGGTGAGTAATCAAAAACCATGTACCACCTATCCCAAAAAAGTTCATAATCCCTTGGTGGTCGTACCAATGGATAGGAAACCTCTTTGCATTGAGGTCAACATTTTGATTTGTGTGTGGGTTGATGAATAATAGGAAAAAATATAATTTTGTAATTTTTTGATCTTTTACATCTTTATATGATAATTTATCTTGGTAAAAATTCCTAGCCGCCTACCTCCTATCTTGCTGACCACTTAATCATTTTCTAATTGCATCTGCATGTTTTAACATTTCTTTAAGTGAATTTGCAAGTGTCCTTATTTCCATGGTTGAACCTATTGGATCGTTCAATCTTGTGATTAAATCCTCAATTTGTTTTTTATTGTTTTCGATTACCCCCATTAAATTTTGTTGAGTTCCAAGAGGATGTTGAGGGATTGGTGGAGGAGATTGTTGTTGTGGTTTTTGAACTTAAGGATTTTTTTGTTGTTCTTGTTGCTCTAGTTGTTATGGATTTTTAAAAGGTTTTTCAAGAGGTTTCTAGGATCATTATCATTTCCTACAAATTCAACAAATGAATATCAAAAACAAACTAAAACTAAGGGTCCATGCAAGAAGTTGGGTCCACAAAAAGCTCAAAAAGTGGAAGTGTTTTTTCCATTTTTTAGAATCTGTCAAACTTAGACTGAAAATTTAAGGCACTTACACAATGAATCTTAAATTTTTTTAGTAATATAAAATTTAGCATTTTGAATTTAGTTTCCAAATATGTAATTTATTCAAATACCTAGATGATAGGGTTATAGGACATAATAACCTAGCCAAAATAACCCTAGACAGAATAACCCGGTCACAATGACCCAAGGACAAAATAACCCAGGGTCATAATAAACCAAGCCAAAATAACCCGTGGTCAGAATAACCCACAGATAAAATATCCATGTAAGAATATAGAGAAAGGAAAACAAAATTTATAAATTGCATGGGTTATTTTGTCCATAGATTATTTTTACCACGAGTTATTTTGTCCATGGGTTATTATGAACCTTAGTTATTTTGTTCTTGGGTTATTATGATGGGGTTAATGATTCCAGGGTTATTGTAGTTGGGTTATTATGTCCTGATACTAGATGCTATAAATTAAATTTTGATAGGGATGTATAAAAACCACTTTTTAAAAGTCCCTATTTTTTACCATACCATGCACATGTACATACACCACTTTTTAACCCAAATAAAAGTATTTTGATGATTCCTTTTGTGGAAAGAAAGCTAACAACATGAAGATTGATGAGGAATTTTTTTTGTAATTTTTTTTAATACATTTTTTTATTGAATTTTTATTGGCCTTAATTGTTGTTTTTAAAAATCAATATGTATAGACAATATAATTGGACCTAAAATAAACTTTTTTTGAATATATTTTTTCTTTGTGTAGAGAATTGTCTGAAGATTGATGCCAAATAATTTTTTTTACAAGAAACTTAACCAAAAAAAAGTTATTAAAAAATAAAAAAATGTCTAATATTTTAAGTTTAAGAACTAGTTTGCTTAGAAATTTATTAAAAAATAACAAATATAATTCAATCTTAATAAAAATTATATATTTGTAAATTAGACATCATTTTCTGTAATGGGTTTTAATTTTATCGATTGATTTAGAAAGAAAGTCCATCATCCATATTGCCATTTGAAGTTGGACATTCTTCTTCAATCTACCTTAATTTATTAGTTGTAGGTCAAAGGCTAAGGGCCGGGTTTCCAAGCCTTTCTCGAGGTTAAAAATGAGGCAACAAATGGGTTGGGAATTCAAAATTTCAAAAATGTGTGTGCATTTTTAAAAATGCATACACATTACAAAACACATATGTGCTCTTTCTTTTCTTGATTATTTTAAACAATAAATACTTTTTAGAAATGTGTATGCATTTTAAAACATGTAGGTGTTTTATTTTATAAAACACGTATGCATTTTCAAATGCATATGTGTTTTGTGTTACAAAACACATACCCATTTTCAAATGTGTACGTGTTTCTAAAAGGTAATTTTTTTTATAAATAAATGACTTGTACATGTTATAAAATGCATACACATTATAACACATACGCATTTTTAAGTGCATACATGATTTTTTAGGCTCGGGTACCTGAAGCATAACACATACACATTTTTTTAATAGTGCATACATGTTTTCTATGAGATTTGTTTTTGGCTGAAACTTCCTCTCTTCGTGGACCCAACTTCTTGTTTTTACCGCTAACAAATTCATAGTTCAAGAAATAAGCAATCCTTACCTATTCAACCTCCCCGTCAACATGGCAGCATCCTAGAAATGAAATAGCAACAAATTGATGAAAAAAATGAAATATTGTCTCCTCCCAGAAAGTGAACACGCAAGAGATAGGTTTTTGGCCATGGGCAGTAGAAAAAATAGTCAACATAAAAATGAATTCAATTTACTTTTTTTTTTGTTTTAATCATATAACATGCTCATGTTATACCACAAGTGTGTTATACCATGAGTGTGGAATAGGCTCGATGTGTACAAGCCTTAGGCTTAGTCACACCAAGCCAAACCACGAGCGCATTGTAGCCTATTAGAAGTTTTTTAAAATTTTGGCCACAATTTGGCCCCCCATCTTTTTACACCCACCCAGTATTCTTCGATATTTTTTTGGATCACAAAAGGCTTTTCACTTTATCATCATTGGGTGGTAACTAATAAAAATGGAGACAAACACCATGATATGACATAGATCAAGGTGTGAAAGGTCATCCACCCGCTAACAATAGACAGTTGCAGACAAGGATTGCCTTAACTCATACTAAGGGCATAGTTTCCCCAGTCTTTTTGTCAAGACAAACCACAGACAACAAAAAAATAAAAGATGGGTCATGATATGTCATCACTCCTCTAAATCCTTCATAGGACATCCTTGAGGAAACTAGTAACATGACTCAAAATCCACAGTTAAAATACAGTCGACAAACATTAGTCAAAGAAAATGAAATACTAATACATTGTTGCTTCTCTAAATCCTTCATGGGACATCCTTGAGAAAGCTAATAATAGGATTCCAATCATAAAGTCAAATGAAATGATAAGATAAATAAGCCATAATGTCAAAAATCCAATAAAATATTTTCCAAAACTTGATCTATTTGTTTGAATGTTTTGATTGATAAGATGATTGGTTGATAAATCTTGATTTCAAGAGAGACACATACCAGATAAGATGTCGAGTATGGTTTCGATGTTATGACCATGTATATAAGGTATGAAAAATCCTGGTTTTAGAAAGACATGTATTGTATAAGACGTTGAGTTTGATGTCATTGATGTGATAACCTATGTAAGGCCATGTTGATTTTTTTACAATGTCTGTATGCAGGAAGGACTCATCCTGTATATGACAGATTGGTTTTTTGATATTGATATTTAGGAAGAACATCCTAAATAAGACATAGGTTGATTGTTTTGATGATGTCTATTTTCAAGAAGGACACATCTTGTAGCAAACATAAGTTGATTTTTTTTGATGATGTAGCTTTGACAATTTGTTTGATTTGACTTGATGAGATTGTTGACTTGTTGATCTTGTTGATGCATGACCTGATATGATGTGCTGATAGTTGACTATGTGTGATGATGAACCCTAAAGGACTGACCTAGTGCGGCCTTGGGGGCTCATCGATTGATGACCTTGCCTACGTTATACACTCAGAGACCTTGTAGTTTGACTAGACTTTGAATGGCAAGATTGACTATAAAAAGCTTGATTTGTATGAAGATATCTAACATGTGTAGTAGTGCATGTGATGAACCCTAATGGACTTACCTAGTGTGGCCTCAGGGGCTCATCAATTGATGGCCTTGCCTACGTTATACACATAGAGACCTCGTAGTTCGACACGACCAATGACCTTGTCATATAGACAAATGGATTTAGTCATGATTTTATACAGAAAAACCTAAAAGGACTAACCTAATGCCTCAGAGGCACATTGATAGATGGCCTTGCCTACATCTAGTCGCAGAGGCAACATAATTCAAAAAATGACAAAAACTGACACATGCGACTGACTCTAACTCTATTTTTTTTGGATTTTTGACATTTTTTAATTTATTTTTCTTTTTAAAGTTTTCTAGTGTTTTTTAGATTTTCTCAGGACATTTTTTTTTTTTTTGGTTTTTCAATGGTTTTACATCTTCAGGATAGCCAATGTAAGAACCAATATGATGCAAGTTAAGTGCTTTCCCCTAGTCGAGTATAAGACTAATTGATTATGAATAGGATGGGATGGGGGATATGAAATGCAGTCAATGTCAATCGTTCCAAGTTATGGGAAGGACTACTGTTTATTATGAATGGTATGTACAGGTGATGGATGGAAAAGATAGTTGATATCTACAGGGAAGTCAGATTAGAATAATACTAGACAAAGGAGTAGAGTCAACTACACATGGCACCTATTTGCGAGCTTTTCACCATGGTACTTATACAAAGTGCCACTGAGGTGGTTTTCACTATTGGACGACTTATTTATCTTTACTATTTTCTTGATTGTCTAATTTTATTTTATTTTATTTTTTATTTTTTTTTGTATTTTTGATGTTAACAAGATGCCTGTTTGCTAGGTTTTCACCTAGGTAATATTTTTTGTATTTTTGATAAGTAATACAAGGCTCTCAAAAGCTATGTGTAGAACTTCTTCAGATGAAGACTGTTGATAGGTGATGACAATAGTTCTCCTTTAGGAGTAGAGAGTTGATACACTCCTGATCCAAAGGCTTCTGTGATAATGTAGGGTCTTAACTAGTTAGGTTCAAACTTTCCTGATTTTTCTCTTTTAGCTTAATTTTTAGGATTCTCCATTAAGACTAGGTCACAAATTTCAAAGTTTCTATCGAAGACCTTCCTATTGTAGCTGCAATAAAGATGATTCTGATATGCTTGGAGATGATCTACTGCCTTCTATCTTCATTCATCTAGGAATTCTAGCCCATGTAGTCTTGAAACTCAATACTCTCCATTGTTAATGTGCCCTTTCAAAGATACCCTTAGGGAAGGAATCTCAACCTCAATAGGTAAGATGGCCTTAGAGCCAAATACCAGGGAATATGGTGTGGCACCAGTGGGAGTACTGATGCTTGTGCGGGAAGCCCATAAGGGTGGATTAAGCTATAAATTCCAATCCTAGCCAACATCATTGACAGTCTTTTTGAGGATTTTGATGTTAGTTTTATTAGATGCCTCTGCTTGGCCATTACCTTGTGGGTAATATGGGGTGGAAAAATGGTGTTGAATATGGAACTCTTCATAGAGATGATGGACCTCTTGGTTCTTGAATGGATGACCATTAAATATGATTATGTATTAAGGGACACCATATCGACAAATGATATAATTTAGGATAAACTTAGAAATCTGTGTGCCAGTGATGTAGGTCATGGGAATAGCTTCAATCCACTTGGTGAAGTACACGGTCGTAGTGATAATGAACTTATGGTTGTTGGATGATGTGGGATATATATTTCCTATGAGGTCAAGTCCCCATTGGGAAAAGGGCCATGGTGATGTTATGTCATGAAGCTCTTGTGCAAGTGCATGTATCAAGTCTCTATGTACCTGACATTGACAAAATTTATTTATAAAGACATATGAGTCATTTTCCATGGTAGGCCAATAGTAACCCAGTCTCATAATATTTTTAGCTAAGGTAGGACCACTAGAATGGGATCCACATATACTCTCATGTACCCCATGCAAGGTTGCTTGTGCTTCGTCAGTATTGAGACATCTCAAGAGGGTATTATCTAAGGCATGTCTATATAGGGTGTCTCCAATGATGGTGTACTTGGCTAACTTGCAAAGGAATGCCCTATGTTGGTTATTAGAAAGGTTAGGGGGTATGATTTTGGTATGGAGGTATTCATAGATATATTTATACCATGGGGAATCAGGACCAAAAATATCCTACACCATCTTCGAATCTAGGATGTCATAACCAGGGACCAAAGGCTATTCTACCAATAGCTCAAACTTAGGCATGTTGCTTGGTATGTCAAGGAGTGAAGCAATAGTAGCCATGGCATCTACTGCCCTATTTAGAACATGAGGTATTTGATGAAAGTCAACCTTTTCAAAGGACTCCTTGAAACTATTTGTCATGTGTTTATAGGGAGCAATATTTTCATCCTTAGTCTCATAATCATTATTTACTTGTTCGATTACCAGTTTAGAATCACCATAAACCTGTAGGTTCTTGATCTTCCATTTGACTGCCATGCATAATCCTATCACAAGAGCCTCATATTTTTCTATGTTGTTGGTACATGGAAAGGAAATCTTGAATGACTTAGGGATAGAATCACCCTATGGTGTGGTAAATAGGATATCAGCCCCTAAGCCATGATTCATATGGGACTCGTCAGAGTATAGTTTCCATATTGTGCTTGTGTCAAAGGTGAATATGAATTCATCATGAAAATCTACAACTAAAGGGTGATCTTCTTGTATCGGTGCATTAGCTAACTGATTAGCAATGACTTGTCCCTTGATAGCTTTTCTCTCTACGTACAATATTTCATACTCACTAAGTATCATTACCCATTTGGCCAGTCACTCTGTTAATGTTGCTTTTCTTAGAAGATATTTTAAAGGATCTATCTTGGCAACCGACATTGTTTGATGGTTTAGCATATAGTTCCTTAGTTTTTGAGTAGCAAATACTACCACAAGACAAACATGTTCAATGGTATTGTAGTTAAGCTCATAACCTACCAAGGTACGACTATTGTAGTATATTGCTCTTTCATGATCTTCATCATTATTCTATGCAAGCAATGCTCCTAGTGATGAATGGGTTGCTGAAATACAGAGAATTAGTGGTCATCCCTCAGTAGGTGGCATTAAGACTGGTGGTGTGAGTAGATAATCCTTAATTAGTTGAAAGGATTCCTGGCATTTACCGGTCCATACAAAGGGTATTTCTTTTCTAAGTAAATGTTGAAAGGGATGTGCCTTATCTGCTAACTGCACTATAAATCTTCTGATGGATTGCAGTCTCCCCTGTAATGTCCTTAGCTAACTGTGATTAGTTGGTGGAGGCATGTTCATGATTGCTTTTACCTTAGCCATATCCACTTCAATGCCTTGTCTAGAAACGATATAGCCCAAAAGCTTTCCCGATTTCACTCCAAACACACATTTCTTCAGATTTAGTCTCACTTTATACTCTTCTAGCCTTTGAAATATCTTGTCTAAGACATGTAAATGATTAGCCCTTGTAACCAATTTAGCAATAAGGTCATCGACATAATCCTCCATAAGAGTGTGTACAAGGTCATGAAAAAGAGTGGTCATGGCACGCTGATAGGTTGCTCTAGCATTTTTGAGTTTGAAGGGCATGAAATTCTAGAAATACGTTCCCCATGGACATGTGAAATATGTTTTAGGTTGGTCTTCAATTGCAATCCTGATCTAATTATATCTTGAAAATCCATCCATAAGGGATAACATCTCATACCCTGCGGTCATGTCTACTATCATGTCAATGTTGGGCAAAGGGAAGTCATCCTTAGGTTAGGATTTATTTATATCTCTGAAATATATGTAGATGTGAATGCCCCCTATTGGTTTTGTGACTGGTACTAGATTAGAAATCCAATCGGAATAGTCAATTGATCTAATGAAGCCAACATCCAACAGTTTCTTCAATTTAGCCTTGACTAGTAAAGCAATCTGTAGGTGTATTTTCCTTGATTTTTGTTTCATTGGTTTTACACCTAGTTGTAAGGGAAAATGATGTAGTACAAGTTTAGGATCTAGTCTAGGCATGTCTACATATGACCAGGAAAAATTAATCTATCTTTGTGTAAAGAAGTTACAGAATTTTGGATGCTCTTCTTTTGTCAATGATGTTGCAAAATATACCAGTCGGGGATTCTGTTCTGTACCTATGTTAACTTCCACTAATTATTCAACTAGCATGATTGAATTTTCTTGTGCAATAGGGAGAATGTTCAAATCTCCATCTTAGGTTCCTCAGAGAAGTTTTCACCTTTAGATGCATCCTTATTTTTTTCTTTTTCATTGTCTAAAGGCGCCTTTCACTTTTCACCTAGAGACTCATCATTTTTATTTTTGTCATTATTTTTCTTATTTTTGTGACTGGAGGGTTGATCAAATTCCCCAAAATATGCCTTATTTTCTAATTCAATGGTAAATCCAGCCTTGTGATCACCACTAGGTATGCCCTCTTGTAATCACAGGAACTCAACAACCGCTTCATCATTCTCAAAAATGTCTAAGACAGGTGTTTCTTGTTGGTCCCAATCAATGAGCTCAGGATAGACTAAGGGCATGTCATCATCAGAGTTGTCAAAGTTCAATGGGGTCAAGGTAAAATTTGAGTTGTTCATATAGTCACAAAAGTTTTGTACCAAGCCCTCTTTTCTCTTTTGCTTGGATCTAGGTGGATTTTGAGGTGGTCTTAATGCCAAGGTTTGGTTATTTGAAATGGATTGGTCAGGTTCGAAAGATGTAGGATCAGGAGATTCCCAATAGTAATGTTTAAACCATTCCTCTTTTTTCATATTATTTGGTGGATAGGAATTTAATAGATTTTGTGAGGATTTCAACATTAAGTCAAGTTCTCCAAAATTTTTATCAAGGTCCATGGAAAAGGTGGAGGATAGCGAATCCCACTCATATTCGTTTGAGTAAGGGGAATCACAGTAGGGTTGATCAGATGGTTCATCAGATGTCTCAATATATTCTAAAGCACTTACTTCCTTGAGTTAAGGTGATGTGATACTAGGAATGACAATCTGAATCAGTTGAAACCCAAGCCCTAAGCCTTTCAGCCACTTAGAAACAATAATTGGCTCTGTCCTCCCATCTTGATGTAAGCCTAAGCCACTATGTCCATTATATCCCTTGGTCTGCATGATTGTGAAACCTTTTCCATATTGATTTGTAGGAATGTGAGCAAGTGAGGGAGGTTCTTCAGGGTCTTCTCGATACAACCAGGTGGTCACATCTTCTACATGTATGGATTCTTTGCTTAATTCTCCCCATTTTGTAAAGGTTTTTGAGGGAGGTATGTGTAGGGTGAACATTGATTTTCTCCTATCTACTTTAGGTAAACCATATGATTTAGGAGGAATCAGATGGCTAACACAATAAGATGTCTTCATGTGATATTCTCCACAACCCTTGTATTTGATCTTGACCCTAGGAGTGGAAGGTAATGAAAGCAAAGTGGATGTTCTAGTGAGAGTAGATGGATCGACATAATGAGATGAATTAGATGATGGGGCTTCTTGGTTTATAGGTACTTGGCACTGAGGTGCCTCTCGTAGACTGGTGCAATATTGGAATGGATTTGGGTCACCATCTATTGTTATTTCAATGCCACTGTAGGGGAATTTTAGACATCAAGATGATATGTGGAAGGAACTGCCTTCATGGCATGAATCCATGGTATGCCTAGTAGAAGATTGTATGGAAGGGTGAGATCCAAGACTTGGAATTTTGTCTCTATAACTGTAGGACCAATTCTGATAGGAAGTGTTACCACCCCCTTTGATTTTCATTCCTCATCGTCATAAGCCTTAATGAATTTTTTTTTAGTTGTGTCCACACATGCTTCTAAGAAACCTAATGTCTTAATCAATTTTAAAGTGCAAAGATTTAACCCTGCTCCTCTGTCTACCAAAACTCATCTAACTTTGGTTTTGTCAACAAGGACTTCAAGATGTAACAAGTCATTATGATTTGTCTTCTCAGTTGCATAGTATTTTTCAGAGAATGTGGCATGATGATTATTGGAATAGTAGCCCACAATTTCCTCAAAAAAATTGACATCAAGATCATTAGGATAGTCATGCTTTGTAAAGCCTTATCCAGAATGGATCAATGTTTAGGGGAGATACATAGTAGTTCCAAGATGGAGATTTGGGCTGGGGTCTCCCCCAATTGATCAAGTTATACTGTGGCTTGGAAGTATGTGGTGTCTGATGTGATGCGGGGGGCCTTGTATGGTGATCTTGGTCTGATAAATGTTAACAACACACTCAGGAGTTTTATTTATGGAAATGGTATTGACCTACTCATCAGCGGGTCGAAGGTGATTTATGATGGGGTCACTATAATTATGCTTGGCATTAGCATAGTTGGCGGAAGTATTGGTCTTGTTACCCAAAATGGGGGATTTTCCTTTCCCATGATCGTGTAATGGATCCGAAAAGACCTTGTTATCAGTGTTCGAAGATGTAAGTTTTTGAATACTAACTTGAATAGTTTTGTTCTCGACAAAGTTTTGTATGACATTTTTTAGTTGAAGACAATTTTGTAGGCTATGTCCTTTGGTCTGATGGAAATAAAAAAAGGCATTATCATCCCACCAAGATGATTTGAATTTCCCCAGATCGTATTGTCTTGGCTCTTGAAGCTGTATAAGATTGTGTTACAATAGTTGTTTGAAGACTGACTTTATGGGTTCCTCGAGGGGAGTAAACTCACGTTTTGGAAATCTTCTCTATTGTTGTGGCCATTGGGTGTTTTGGGTAGTGTTTGGGCTTTGGTTGAAGGCGTTAAGTGTGTTGGTAGAGGGGTTATTTCCTCTAAGTGTGATGATCAGTCCTGCTTGTAAAGTTTTAGCATCAACTACCCCATAGTTGGTAATGTTTTTATTCTGAGACCAAAACTTGTTTTTGTCATTAGGGGTGTTTTGCACATTTGGATTTCTGTTGGGTGTCTATGTCTTAAGTTCTCCTTTCTCAATGAGATATTTTTCTAGTATGATCCCCTTTTCCACTAGTTCTATAAAGGATGTGCAACAATGTACCCTCAAGTCACTTCTCAATTTTGGGTTGTGGTTTTCTTTGAACATAGTGACCTTCTGTTTCTTAGGTATCTCGACAGGACATCAACTGGCTATAATTCTCCACCTCTGGAAGAAGGAAATAAAAGTTTCTCCTTCATCTTTTGTAGTATGACACAAGGTTGCTATGTTAATCTCATGGTCCATTTTAAAGGATAATTGTTCATTGAATTTCTTAGCCAGTTCACCCCACGATTTTATGTCGTAGTCAAGACCTAAAAACCAATCTAGTGCAATTCCAACAAGACTTCTTGGAAAGAGTCTCATAAGAGAGGTGGGCTCATAGGCGACATCTATGCACATCATAGAAAATTATCTTATGTGTTCAACTGGATTTCGCTTTCCATTGTACTTGGGAAAATTTGTTATGACATACCCATGAGGGAAAGGTGTCATGTACAATGATTTATCGAAGGGAAGTGGGAATAAATCCTTTTTAAAATGAAAAGGTTTTCTTGGTTGACACTACCATGTTATCCGTATGTGTTTGAAGTGAATGCATTTGTGTTTGCAGGATGCCAACTTGAGTTAATGATGTGTTGGTTGGATTATTTGGGTCTATGTACGTGTTTTGAAATCTAATGTTTTGTGATGGGTTTTGGTTAAATGTCGGTGTGTAAAGTGGGTTTGGATTTGGAATGTTAGTGAATGGGTTTTGGTTTGGAATCTGTGAAAATGGATTTTGATTCAGAATCTGTGAAGTGTTGGGTTAGTTTCCATATTGGAAAAAGGGTATGCCTCCTGTCTATGAAACCCTAATCTGTGGTATAGTACTAGCGACATGAACACTAGGTAGAGCTACTGTCTGTGGAATAGTGCTAGTGACATTGACACTCAATATAGGAGCTGATGTTCTATATTTTTTGTTCCCAGCAAAAGGACGGAAGTGATTGGATGATGATGCCCCTATGGTAAAATTTAGCCCTTGTGTCAAGTTAGGCGTACCAAATGGAGTTGTGTGTATTGTTGAATCACTCTATGTAGGTCCTCTAGATGGTATAGTATTAGTCACTTGAGGTATAGTAGCACTACTGGTAGTGGTGTTTGTTCCCCTGGTAGATGCAGTTTGTATGGTTTGAATATCAAAACTAGGAGGTAGTTTAGCACCTTTTGTTAGTAATTTGGCTAAGTATCATTGAGGATCATTTGCTAGATAGTCTTCTACAAAGGAAGCAAACTCAGGGTCTTGTACAACATCTATGTCTTCCACTATAACACGTCCTTGTGTATCTCTAGTAACAAATTTCTCTAATAAAGTCTTGTGAGGTCTAGATGAAGCTGCCCTTGCAAAGGGGTTTGAGAACGAATTGATGAATTCGTTTGGATTAACCATCTTTTCTCTTTCTTTCCTTTTCATTCTTGTTTCAACCATGTAATGTAAGCTCAAAGTGAAAGTGATGCAAAAGCTAAGTCTCTGGATGATTATGAGTCTAATCTATATTTTTGGGATTTTTTGAATATAAAGGATGAATATATGCAGCTATTTTTTTGGTATTTTCTCTACAAATAAGGTATGTCTAAAATGATGTTATTCTAGGATGCAAAAGTCTAAGTGACCAATTTGGAAGATTCTAAAAGAGGTTATCTATTAGCTAAAGGTAAGCTTGGTTTCAATTTAGTTTTTAACAAGGAACCCTCGTAGGACTAGGACTAAAAGATAAGGTGAACTCCCAAACTTGACTGGTGAGCTGGAAGGATTCACGTGTAGGAAAAAAGATATGATGACTAGGTTCAATGACAACATTTGTTTAATCAAGAGTTTATCTAAAGTGTGAAAGGTGCCTATACTAAAATCTACAAAAAGATGATCTCTCTAAAGGAAATAAAGACCCCTAAAATGAAAGTAAGATGTATGACTAGGGTACCTATTGCTATGACTAAATGATTCCTAAAGGATGTAATTGTGCAAGTTTTGAGTGAACTTTCAAGTTTCTATCCAAGAATTAGTGTAAAAGGATAAGTTAGATACTGGTTTGACTATTTGTTCTCAGTCTATGATAGTAAATTCTAGTTTTTTTATACTCAGGTAGATGCATTGCAAAATTTAACAATTGTGGTTTTCTTTCTTAGTTGTGGTTTTTTGGTAAATTCAGTTTTAGGTATTAGACACATGCGGTTTTGTTTTCAATAAATGTGACTTAGGCTATCAATTGTGACTTTGTACTGATCAAATGTAGTTTTCAAGAATTTGGTTGTGTATTGGTAAAAGTAGATGGTTTTGTGATAGGGGCATATGCGCCATTCTAGACTGTAGATGTGGCTCACCTATTTAGATGCATCACAAAATATGACACTTGTGGGTTTCCAGTAACAGAGTTAATGATAGATGCGACTAAGATATTAGATGCAGTTTTATACGAAACAGATGTGAGCTATTCTAACATATGTGACTCAAGTTTAAACATATGCGACTTAGATTGTGAGATGCAAATTGTTCTGAGTTTTTGAAAGATGTGATAGACTCTATAATAGATGCGACTCTACTAATCAGATGCATTTTTATGGTGAACAGTTGCGACTCTGTTTGGCAATTGCATTTTTTTGATGAATTGTTGCGCTTTTTCAATGAATTGTAGTGTAAAATGACTCTGTTTTGTGATCATGTTTTGACAAACAAAGACAATCATAAGAAAATATATTTTTAGTTTGATGATCATGAACATGTGTATTTCCAGAAAATAAGTACAATACTAAGGTTGTGAAGGATAGTATTTACTGAGTTCTCACTTAGGTATTACCCCAACTACACTTATTCAAGGTGGATGACTAGTAGCTTGACCCCACTGGCTCCCCTCCATGACTCAACACTTCATTTGGGCCAACCAAGCTATAGTACCCATGAAACTCCCATGGCATACTTCTCATCTCTACAATGAAATATAAAAATGTGAGACGACTTCATAGGTCTGACTTGCTGCACTAGTAAATAGAGAGTTTTTGGCTTACTTAAAAAAATGGTGTTTAATTTGGTCATTCCATTCATGGGGTATCATCCATGCAGTGAGAGACCATTGTTTCCCTTCTCATCAGAACAATACTCATGATTCTTGAGTTTTCCTCAAGAACCTACTTTTATATACTAGTTGGAAGTCATCCGGGTTCAACATATGACTAGTCTAAGTTGTATTGAGGTGAGTACTTTTTCCCACCAAGACATGCCCAATTTCTAGAGTCAGTAATAGGTTCTCTTGCACCCAGGATCACATGAATGCACAAGGGGAGAGGATACTTTTATATACTAAATTGAGGGTGATAACAGAGCATGTTTTCACACCAAACATAGTAGACAGTAGTAAATTTTAAACCCAAATGACAATTTTGTGATCTACCAAATAGTCTATTTCAAAATAGTCTTCGACACACATCCTGCAAAAACAATTCATCAGTAGTTTTGAATTGATCTTCATCGCTCATCCTGCAAGAGGGGTTTCAAAAACTTGTCTTCTATGCTATGTCCTACAAACACTATGTTAACTCCTTAAAACACACATTGCAAACTAAAAATTAGCTAAAATAAAAACATAATGAAAAACTATAAATCAGAAATTGAACCTAGAAATTTCACTAGTCAGATGCATCGTTCAGAGAAGTAGATGTGTCACAGATTTTTACCAGTCAGTTGTGGTTTGATAAGTCATAGATGCGTCAAATTTTTTCAAATGTGTAGTTTTCTTCATAAAATGTGGTTCATAATATGATTTGCATCATTTTTTCTATCAGATGTGTCGGGCCATACGATATCTGCAAAAATTAAATAAAACGTCTACAAATTTGCAAAGAATGTTTCTTCTCGTAAGGTTCACCAATGTAACATCATGAAAAAATGAAAGATTAAAAGAAAACAATGATGCCTATAAACTATAATGCAATCTAAAGTTAAACAAAAAAGAATAAAGGAAATAGCTAAAACATAAAACAATCTCACCAAAGATAGAAGTAACTCCATGGATAACCTCTATTGTCCTTCTCCATTTCGTCGTGATAGTATTCTTGCCCTTAGATGTTTAATATGTGTGCAAGTATAACTTTAATAGATGTGATTATAGAAAAATATCGAAGAGTAAACAAGTGCTCCAAAAGTCATACAATTTCGGGAGGAGTAAAATGATGAAAGACAAATCAATTTATAGAAAATTGATCATTCGAATGAAAGGCCAGGATCAAAAGATAAATGAACAATTGAGATCAAAGGATTAGACATGCATTGAGATAACTGTTAGTACTGACATGAGTGATAAAACCTAAGAATAGAGATAAAGATTAAATAATAATTTAATCTTAGGTTGAGAGTATTAAAAAATAGAAGAATAATATTTGCATGAAAAAGATAAAGATAGAATAATGGACACAATCTATTCAAACGCACACCTAAAATTAATTAATTAAATAAATATATTTAATTAATATGTATGCACATGCATATGAGTTAGAACTAGATAATTGATTGGTTATGACAGAGAGTTTATTCACGAAAGACACTCAAACATTAAATAAGGAGATAATTGACTGATTCAAATAGATCTTGAGTCAAGTGGAAATGAATACTTAGATAACTTAAACATTTATCTAAATATAGAGGAATGTGAACGAAAAATAGACTTTAATGAATTAAATGATTATTTAATTCAAGATTCGACATTTTATAGATTAATTAAATAAATAAGATTTATTCAATTGAGTGAAGAAAAGGTTAAATGAATAATTAAATAAATAAGATTTATTCAATTGAGTGAAGAAAAGGTTAAATGAATAATTAAATAATTAAAGTATTTATTTAATTATAGTTGAAAATACGATAAAGATAAATTAAATAAGAATCTATTTAATTTAAGGAGGACAAAGTTAATTAGTGACATAATTAAATAATGAACATTTATTTAATTAATTAGGATAGAATAAAGATAATGTGAATGAATGAATTAATTAAGTTTATTTAATTAATCGATGAATAAATGTTAAAGTGAATTAATTAAATTTAATTAAAAGTTATTTAATTAATAGATGAGAAAGGACTTTAGAAAGTAATTAAATTATTAATATTATTTAATCTCGACCATGAAAATACAAATTATGAAGAAATTGAAGTCACGGGATTAGACCAAATTTCAGTGTTGACACATTGCAGATAATTATTTATTTTGAGTCACTAAACAAAACAAAAATTGCCATTTTAGAAGTTTGTTCCTGAGATATTGAAAGAGACAACAATGGAGTTTTGTTTTCAGAAGAAGCAAATTCAAAGTAAAATAAAAAAGTGCAATCATCCAATGCATATGATGACATTTGTTTGCATGACTTTATCTATGAGTTTCATCAAGCCAAAAGAAATAGTGCAATCTATCTATCATTTTTTGCATTTTCTTTCAATACAAATACCTTGTCATGATAGCACTCAAGAATGATGATCATTAAAAGTAATAACAAGAATAAAAAAGAAAAGAGCAAAGCTTTTATAATTCTAAGGAATTTAGAGAATGAGAAAGAGATGAGTTTCCAGGAGGTATATCTATACCATACATGACATTAAATCCTATAGCAAATCATTTTTCTTCAGGGTGTTTTGTTTAAAATACAATGAATACCAAAGAATTTGAAGTGGTGTCTGTGTTTTGAAAGTCGTGGCTGGAAGAAATCATTTTCTTCATGAAATAAAGAAACCCACTTTGGGTTTTGTTTTGAAATACAAAATATAGAAAATGGAGGAGTATTTTTCTCCATAATGTGCAAAATGATATATTTATGAGGAAATATAAGAAACCCACTTGTTTCTTTGTTATGAAAATGCAAATATGGAGGGAAGGAAGAGGTTTTTATTCACACATGACAAGGGCCCATCTGGGTCTACTTCAAAATAACAAATTCAAAGTCAAAGAAGGGGAATGGCATTGAGTTTCCCTTTTTAGAAAGAGTGACATAAATATTCAAAACCCAACTATTTCCTTATAGCCATGGCCTAAAAAGGAGGTTTTCTTCACAAAAGGTAAGAACCCACTTGGGGTTTCAAATTGAATGTAAAGTACAAAGTTACGTTTTATTCTTAAGATGCAAAACCCATCTGGGTTTGTGTAAATACTGCATATACAAAAATATTGAAAAGAATGGATGGAGATCATTCTATAGAAAATGCCATTTTCAAAACCAATACATTCTTTCATGGCCACGACCAACAAATCAAGTTTTTTTCTCAAAGCAAGAAAAACCCATCTGGATTTATTTTTTACATTTGCAAATACAAAAGTTTTGAAAGAAATATACTGAAGAAAATTGAAATAAATCAAAACCCTATTATGTTCTTCATGTCCGCGACCAAAAGGAAAGTGTTCTTCACAAATCACAAAAAAATCACTAGGGATTTTTTAAATCAAACTTCAATACAAAGAGAAATGCTAGATTTTGCTTCATTTTGATAATGGAAAAGCTTCCATTTGAGCTTTTATTCACTGAAATAAAGGAAGAAAATCAAGATATGGATTTGGTAAAAGCTTACTTGTGCTATTTTTGCTCATTTTCTTTGTTTATGCAATCATTTTTTCACATAAAAAAAGCCTCCATTCAAGATTTAGGAGACAACACTCATGGCGGCTGAAGACAAATGAAATCCATAGAAGACATAAAGTACAAAAAGTGATTAGAAAGACACTTACAACCACGACATTTAGAGTTAAATGGCTTACAAATGGTGAAAGGAGTTAGTTTTTTGTTAAAGAAAAGCATTTACCTCTTGTTTCCAGGTAGAAACCACAAAATTTCATCAAGAAACTAGGAAGAACATCATTTTTTTGTGCCCTCAACAAAACCCCATGGCGGCTAGGTGAGAATTCTTCAGAAAGCTCAAGCAAAATGAATGAGCTTCTTTTCCTTTTTTTCCCATGTTTTGTTTAGGGTTTGAAACCCTATGGTGGTCGGCCAGGGTGAATTTTGCCTTGTTTTTTTAAAAATTGCAACACATTTTAATGTGTTATGTCCAGGCTTTGAAGTGAAGTTTATGACTTAGGCATTTTTTGCCTTATATTCATTTGAGAAACCATATGCCTTGTTTTTGAAATATGTTAAGTCATCCAAAATTTGAAATATGTAATGCCTTCAGGACTTTAAAATATTCCTTCCAAAGATTGTGGAGTCCCTTTATGCTCACATAGGCCAAATTATTGGTCTTTTTTTTTGGCTTTGAAAGGAGAATTGTTGACCAAGTGATATTCATGTCACTTTTGGCCTTGAAATGCAGAAGTGGAGGTGAGTCAAAATCGGTTGAATTCCTTCGAGGAATTTATTTTGGCTTGAATTCTTTTACAAGCATTTGAATTATATCATTTATTTTGCATTTTTTATCAATTGTGAGACATTATTTAAGTGATTTGTGAATCACTTTTGTTTAATGTTATTTATTTAATGCAAGTATTGATGTAATCCAAAGAGGTGGTGGGGCCTCTTTTTGCATTCTATTTTGAAATGTAAAGTAGTTTGTTTAAGTGATGTATTATAAATCACTTAATCAGATTATTATTAATACAAATTAGAGTCTTGTGTTTTTGCAAAAGCACTAAAAGTGTGGGTCAAGGCTTTTGAAGACAAATGATGACTGGCAGATATGAGAGATGTGTGAGAGGTTTAATTTGACTGATTTTGGAGGAAAGGGGTTGTTTGGAGG
>VDFB02179141.1:0-11040 GCA_007258455.2 Sequoia sempervirens
CAAATTTATCTTTATACTCAGAAATATGAAGTTTATAGGCAATAAGTTCGTTCTGAGGGCATAAAGCTTGAAATATTATTAGTTGTGGGTTCTCATTTTTGTCATGATTTACCCACAAACATGTTTTACTATTCCCAACACCATGATCAAATTGAAAATTATTGAAACACAGAGGATAATGAAAGGACATTACCTAATTCTGAAGATTTCTAGTTACCAATGCAGGTTTGTGTTGTATGATCTCCTCTTCACGAGGTCTAAGCTCACAGAACACCACTAAATCAAGGTTTGTCTTGCAGTTAGGATATTCACTCACTAGCATCTTTGTATTCATCTCGGGCATGAAGTCAATTTTTTTCTGAATTTATTGAGATGAAGTCTTACTTTCATCATTCTCTTGAAACATGTCATCCCCAAGGGTTTGAGAATCTGCCTCCAGCTTATCACCATTCATGTCAAGGATACTTACACATGATGAATCAGGATTTCCTTCAAACTCATTTGAACACACGGAGTCAAAGTCAGGAAGGCACTTTCCCAATTCATATTCCTCAACCAACACATTTGAGTAAACATAATCAAAATCAGGAAAATACTCCCTGGTCTCATTCTCTTCATCATATTGAAGAGATTCAACTTCTGAGATAGCCTCTTGTTCGCTCTCCTAGCATTCCTCTGCTTCATCCAAATGTACCCCGTCATGAATTTCCTCAGGGAGCACTTGACTGGTCTGCACATCTACTTGAACTTCTTCCCTCAAGATTTCATTTTGGCATTTAGGCCCTTGTCTTTGACCACAAGATTCATTGGCAATCTCATCTTGAAGCATGTTATCTATTCCAATCCATCCACCACTTAAATCAGCAGAGTCATCTTCTTGTGTTAACCCACCAAGGTGCGTTTCTTCTTCATCCACCGTCATGAAGGAATCTATAAATGCATCGATGAATCCATTCTCCAATTCTATCAAGTCCTCACTGGGTAGAGGAGTTTCATCAGTTATTGAATCCATTTTAATGCAAGAATCAAGATCATCAAAAGATAGGGAAGAATTGAACCTCTTCACACAGTTAGTCTCATCATCTTGGATGGGCTGATTACCATTTTCATGTATGCTAGTTGTTTCTGTTGGTGTAATTAAATGTCTTGTACCTTGTCCTAGGTCATAATTACACCTTAGTTAAGTTTACTTAGGGACCACATAGGAGGTTGTTTGAGATTTTCCACCTTTGGTGGACTTAACATGTCATTACCTCATCACTTCCACCTTTTGTAGACATATCATGTGATCATCTCTCCACCTTTTGTGGGTGATCCACCTTTTGTGGTGATTATCACATTATCTCTTTCCCACTTTGGGTGGAGTGATAACTCTTCCTAGTTGTCTCATGTCATAAGATTATGAAACTTTTCATAATCTGATGCCCTTCTATGTTCTCACCTTGGCTATATAACCAAGGGGTCTCCTATGTACTCTTGTACTGGTCAATCCAACATATTCTATTTGCATTATTGGCATAATACAGTTTATTCTTGTCATATTGTTTTTGTCTCTCTTATGCTTGTGCTTTCTATTAGGCCTCTAGATCTTGGGTGGCTACCTTCATAGCCAATTCTTACATGGTATCAGAGCTATTGGAGTGCCTTTGGTTAGTCATTTAGAGAGATTCTTGGAGGATTCCATTTTTGGCCTTATGTTGCAGTAGCATTTTGGAGCATCATACGCCAAATTTGAGCACAACATTGCATTCGGGAGGCCATTTCCAGTTGGGATTGCCTTTCGTTTTGTCAAAATCCGATATCAGGACCTCCAGATCTGAAAAATTCGCCAATTTGAGTATTTTTCTCAATTTTCTGAATTTTTTTATAGTTTTGGAAAAATATTTTCTGACAAAAATTCCAGTATTGATATTTCTGCAAAAAAAATAATATTCGTTGGAATATTTTGAAAAAAGTTAAAAAACCCTATTAAAAATTTGGGGTTATTTTTCTTAAATTGTATTTGATTTTTTTTGATTTTTTTAAAATCAAAAATAAAAATCTAATCAAAAATTGTATTTTGTATGTTTTTATAAATCAAAAATAAAATAGGAATTTTTGCAGCGGTCGTGCCGCTGGTACCAAGGAATGCGACACACCTGCGAACTGTCGTCCACTCCCTACCTGCGTGGCGGCTCTAGTCCACAACGACCCTATTCGCCGATGGGCGACGCTATTAGCGGCGGGTGGTCAACATTACGGTCGGTGGCATTTACAAATATTCGCATCTAAAATTCAAATCCAGGTAGTCTGCGGTAAACCGATTGAAGAATATTCCATACAGCATCGAGAGCATATTACGCAGCGTCGCGGACATCATCGATACCGATCAACACCCTAGTCGACATCCAACTCATCCCCTAATTAGATGCGATTTGCCCTTAATACCCACGTCGACCAAAGCGGTTTTTCTGGCGTGACGGACGCCCGATTAAATCAAATTTAAGCCACCAAAGGCGGTAAAATTTCATCACATCGATGGCGTCAGGCATTCCACAAAAAAATTTTCCTCACCAATGAGCTTTAGGTTTGCGGTTCAACTTTGAAGGGGCCATATCACCAAGCTCATTTTTTTGCTCCTTTTTTTTTGAGCAATTTTTTTTATTTGGGCCTAATTTTCTGAAAGTACTTTCTAGGTGAGTTATTGTGCCAGTTTTCCTAATTTTTGATGGACTAAATTTTCCAGAATTTGTGGTTTCTCATCACGCACATCTAGTCATAGTTTTGCAACCGAGGCTCCGTACAGGCACATACGAACTCCTTTTTAGGTGTCATTTTTTTTGAAAGTGCATGATTTTTCGTCTACTTCTTGAATCTACAATTAGTTTGAAGTGATCTTGAGTGGATTTTGTACTTTCAGCATATGGTCTTTTTTGGCCTATTTGGCACTTGTATTGCATAGATCTGGATTTAGGTCTTTGCTTATTTGTTCTAGTCTGTTATCAGCCTCTTTATTGGTAAGTTGTAAATCAGAAATCATAATCCCACTTAGCCAAGTTGCAAGTGGCCTATTGTACATGCACTACATTATAAAGTGCCAAAATCATCTCTTTGTGGGGGGGTACTTTGATTGAGTGAATTTGGGGGGGGGGTATCTTGTGTGATTGTGCCTATTTTCTCTCTTGTGCTCTTTCATTCCATCATGGGTTCATCTAAAGTTCCACTCTTAACTACACATAATTATGGTACATGGAAAGTACGTGCATGGAGTAAAATAATGGAAAAAGGTTTAATTTACTACATTGATGGAACCATAACTGTACCTTCAGATCCTAAGGCAGATCCAACTGCATATATGGATTGGCTCACTAAAACTTCTATGGCATTGGGTACACTAAGAAAGTTCATTTCAGATGATCTCATTTTCCATGTTGATAAATGTACTATAGCTAAGGAAGCTTAGGATAAGCTCATTGCTTTGTATGGTAAGGTTGATAAGGTTAAGGGATACAAACTTGAACATGATCTCTTAAGCCTTGATCCCAAGGATTTTGACACAATTCAGGATTATGTCACTAAGGCAAATGAGCTAAGAGCACAACTAAAAGATTGTGGTATTGAGAAAGAGGATGATCAATTGGTCTTCAACTTGTTGGATAAACTTCCAGTTGAGTATGCAGCCTTTGTTTCAAGTTTTCAAACTCAAAGATTGACAATAAGTAACTTCACAACACCATATTTTGAGGCTCTCATAGAGCTTTTGATTCTTGAGCAAAATAAGTTGATAAAAATGGGTATTCTCAAGTCTTCAACTTCAAAAGCATTGGTGGTCAATCATGGAAACAATAAGCAAGGAAAAGGAAAAGACCAAAAGAAATCTTCACCAAAGCCACAAGGAGAGAACAAACAATCCACTCCTCCACAACAAAGCTCAACTTCATCTTCTTCAAAGAAGTACAAATATTCAAGCAAGAGGGAGCAACCAACATGTTCATATTGCAAAAGGATTGGTCATGATGAGCATCATTGTCATGTTAAGAAAATTGATGAGTTGAAACACATCCTTAAGAAGAACAACATCAACTTGCCAACTGCATACCAAGAGAAGGAATCATCCCCTTCCACTTCTTCTAAGGGAAAAAGTACAACTCTCATGGCAACAACATCAAGCTCATCTCCTTCTTCTTCATCTCAATTTGAGAAACATAAGGGGCAAGCATTTCTTACTTTTGCATATTCCAATTCAGATAGGTGGATCCTTGATTCAGGAGCTTCACATCATATGACTTCTTCCAAGGATATGTACTCTTCATTTGATTCTTGTTCATCACCACCCATTTTGATGGCCAACAACACTTCTTTGGCAGTTTGTGGGAAGGAGTCTATTGACATTGAAGGTGGAGCATTAATGATGTTCTATGTGTGCCTACTTTGTCCAGGTATCCTTTTCCATCTATTAAGATTACACATAGTGGAGTACGAGGGGAAAGAGTGTAGAGTTCACACCGGATACATCATTGTTTTGAGGATTTGCATAGCAGGGCTCTTGTTGGAGTTGGGGAGGTTGATAATTGTTCTCGATTCTACACCTTCTCATACTTTTCTCCTATTGATGATTCGGTTCACCCTAGTGTGGACACACTTGAGGAGATTGAGTATGGTTACTTGAATCTTGGAGTGCTTACTAGTCCTGAGGTTCTTGAACCTATTGTTGATACTCCATCTCCTACATTGACTGATGTACCTGATGATACTTGTGTTTGACAGTTTCAGTGCCTTGTGATTCAGTGCAATAGTGTATACCTTGTCTTCCAGCAGCAGCTTCATGGGATGACTACTTGACAAAATTGGTAGTTTGTTTGTAGAATCCTACATTGCAGATTTGGGAGACACATTTGATTACTTACATCTCTTTGATGAAGGTGATTCTTCTTCAATTGTTGCAAGGGAACACTCTGACCCTCCCTCTACATGATCAGTCCTCGAGGTTGATGTGTTGTGGATGGATCTTTACAACAGTTGGAGGAGGCCACTTTCTCTTTTGAGGAGACATCGTCTTTGGAGTATGTTCTACCTACATCCTTGCTAGATCTTGAGTTGTCTTTTTCAGCAGATGAGAGTGTTGTTGCAAAGGGGTTCTCACAAGTTCTAGGAAGTGACTACACCATTGCAGCTTCACATAGTTTGGGGAAGGCATCTTTCAGCATCAACACAGGGAACTTTGAGCAGATTTTAGAGACTTCTTACATTTTGAGGGTTCTTCCTTCTTCACTTGTGGATTGGGGAGACTTCATTCATGCACCTTTGGTATTGTTTCTTCCCAAGGGGAGGAATGTTGTTTAATAGTTTTGGAGCAGCTTCTTCATTCCTTCTCGAGCATCTTCCATGGGTGATCGTTGTACATTGAGGGGGGGCTACCTTGTCTATCTTCTTCTCTTGTATGGGGGGGACATTTTCCTCACATGGGGTTTTTTCCTTCTCATGCTATGTTCATAGGCTTTTGTATCTCATCTCTCTTTTGGGGTAGTTTTTCCCATTGGGTTTTTCTATCTTTTCCACTTGTGAGATTTCATTGCATTTGTAAATGGGTACCTAACATGGCCTAGCAGTCGGGACCCATCTTGCATTGTTTGCATTTGTGTACATTCTCCCTAAGTTGCACTTAAGGGGGTGTTGGTGTAATTAAATGTCTTGTATTACCTTGTCCTAGGTCATAATTACACCTTAGTTAAGTTTACTTAGGGACCACATAGGAGGTTGTTGGAGATTTTCCACCTTTGGTGGACTTGACATGTCATTACCTCATCACTTCCACCTTTTGTGGACATATCATGTGATCATCTCTCCACCTTTTGTGGTGATTATCACATTATCTCTTTCCCACTTTAGGTGGCGTGATAACTCTTCCTAGTTGTCTCATGTCATAAGATTATGACACTTGTCATAATCTTATGCCCTTCTATGTTCTCACCTTGGCTATATAACCAAGGGGTCTCCTATGTACTCTTGTACTGGTCAATCCAACATATTCTATTTGCATTATTGGAAGAATATAGTTTATTCTTGTCATATTTTTTTTTTCTCTCTTATGCTTGTTATTTCTATTAGGCCTCTAGATCTTGGGTGGCTACCTTCATAGCCAATTCTTACAGTTTCATTCTCCTCGTTGGGGGATATGTACTCCTAGGATCCTCTATAAGTATTCCTTCAATAGTGATCAGTTGCTTGAAATACAACTACATCCTTCCCAGGAAGACATGGCAGTCCATCTGAGAGTGCTAATTAGTTTGATGTATCCTACATCAACTTGGCCCAACAAGTTCTGATAGTTACAAATCTCCCAGCTCCTCTAATTTCTCCCTTATTCGATTTTGCATATGAGGGATATCAATCCAACCTGAACCATGTTCCTTTATCCATTCCTCGTCACCCTGATCCTCATCTTGATCAGAAGAGTTATTCAAATTGTTGGAAGGTATTGTTGATTCCTCATAACAGCAATACTGTATTAATATCTCATCTCCTTCAAAACCATGGTTAGTACTAGCATTTTCAACAAAGCTAGATTCCATCTTGAGATTTCCATTATGCTCTAAATTTACATCCATTTCATGTTTTTCACCAAACAAGTCATCAAAATTATATTCTAGTGAATCAAATGTTTCATCTAGAACTTCATTGTGATGTAATGGACTATGCTTTGGAAGATGACTGAAAAGAGATGATATGGTCACAACTTCATTAACAAGTGGAGTACTTAACTCTGTGATTGGATTTTGCAGGGATGAGTTCTCCCAGTGGTCTTGTGTGCGAGGACCAAACTGATCTAAGAATAAGATTTCTAAATCCGCCCATGAACAAATATAATTTGGTGGAAGATTAACATACCATTGTCTTGTTGAACCTTGAAGTGTTCCAATGAACAATTGACAGACGACATCCTCATGCTAAACCTGGAGAAAAGTAAGTACACGCATGCAAATTCCAACATGTTCAGAAGCATTTTGCTCGCTGTTAGGGAAAAATAAAGGAAGCCTATCATATAGGTGACCAGGGATTTCATGGACAAATCCTAGTATATACAAAGGACTACCCATCAGAGCAAGGTCCTCCAAGATCTAACCCACTCCAACTCACAATGATTCACAATTACTCAAAGGCCCTCCTTCTAGCACCAGTTCCTGTTGACGTATGTCTTGGCACAGCAACATGCAAACATAATATTGCTACTCTGCTTCTCCTAAAAGAGAAAGACAACACATGGATGTCTTAGCTCCCAAGGTCTTTGTAGTTGGGTCTCAACTGTGTTGATGTTACTCAGTGGTCAATGCAATAGTAATATTCAAGGGGCCTGCTGGTGTTGAGCTTTTGGACTGTTCTAGGATCAAACATAAACTTAAATCTACTCTAACCGGGGTTTTTAAAGAAACATAAAAAGATGGATGAGAGCTTTGGGACAGACAATAATGACACTTCATCCAAATTAACCAGACCTATCACCTTCCAAGGAATCCCTAACTAAAATTGTAGAACAAACTTAAACTGTGACTAACACACAGTTCCATTCATTCACAATGCTGATTTGATAGTAGATTGCAAGTCATCTATTTAAACAAAACATAAAAATAAAACTTCATTCCTTGAAAGCTTCCCAAATCAAATGATTAACTCAAGATAAACACCATTCTGAAACAAAACATGAAATAGATTTTAATTTGGTTGCTTCTACTGTTAGTGAACCAGATAAGCAACATTCACAAAGCTGGCACAATCACCAGTGTATAGAAAATATGTGATTTCAAATTGTTTCCATTTACACTAAGGAAACTGGAAAGATACATTATTGGTTCATTCTGAATCTAACTCCTACTTAGGAAGACAAAAGAAGCTCCAATTACAAAGAATCAGTATTAGCTTTTATCCCCTCTATTCCTGTTTTACTAACTACTAACTAGAAGTTCTCTAAATGTTCTCCCCTAGAGGGTCTAAGCTTTACAAAGAGGCAAGAATGCCTTATATATAGAATGTGCCAATGAGAATGTGTTGTCCACTATTTTAGGGTTTTACAAAATATCTCTTGACTGTAGTAGGGTTGGCTCTCAAATATTTTTGAGGAGAGTCACAGCTGCATTCAATGTGAATCCCTGTTGTCCATCTTCTAGAAGGCTATTCCGAGGGTGATCTTAGATCTTTTGTATTTGTAGCATTTACTCCTTTTCTTCATGTCTATCTTTAAACTCCATCTTAGGACTGCCTTGAATGTTCAGAATATCACCATTAATACTAATCCACCTCTGCAAGTAGTCACTATAGCTGTCCTTGTGAGTCACAGTTGTTTCTTTCCTTCGGCTTCCTTTCTGTTTTGGGCTTCTCCGTGCGTTGACTGCCTTCTGGAAGCACCATCAAGCCTCCTTAAAGATTTGAACGCCATTGCCTGAGTCAATCCATCGCCTTTGGATCTCAAAAGGAATCCATGTCGTTTGCATTCTATTGGTCTTGTTACACAGGGATGGTCAATTGGTCAATTGTCGCCAGTCAATCCTCTTAGCCTCTTGTGATTGGTCAGGTGTACGCCACGCAAGCTTCTTAGGCAGTCAAAGGCAATCCACAATGAATCGCATGTCAGTGAGACACCATCGATGTCTCCCCGATGATATTATATCTCTCCTAGCAGTTGTCAGCGTAACATGTGACAGTCGGTGAGACCCTTGGGTGAGTTGTGGAAGTCACATTGAGCTCACAAAACTTATCGGCAAGACTACATGCTCTCGGCAAGACCACATGGCAAAGCCCTTCCTCTCTCAGCGAGCACACTCTCATGTCAAGGAGACTTCATTCTCTCAGGGAGATCTTACCCCGAACTCCTTTTCTCTTACCGAAGGGGGAAATGGTGTCGGCGAGGCCTTCCCTTGTCGATGAGACCTTTCAACGAAGGATATACCTCTCAGCGAGATCCTCTCGAGCTCAACTTTCTTTCGGAAAGAGCCTGCCTGGTCGGCGAGACATCATACCAAGTCCTCCCCTTTGCCTTCACTAAGACACCATCGGGTCAGCAAGACATCTTACCGAACCCGTTCCATTCACTCAGAGTCTCATCAATTTCCTTTTGTTCCCCCGAGCTCGGCCCCTTTTGCTTTGGTGTGACCATCACAAGTTGATGAGAGGTTACCCCGAACCCTGGATCCTTTAGCGATTTTATTTCATGTTGGGGAGACCTTTCCTCTTCACAGAGACTTTATACCCAAAGGGAAACCCTTCATCAATTTTATCAACTGTTGGGGAGATATCTCCTCAAAATAAATCCATCTCACCAAAGTCAAATTTCGTATCGGCGAGACCCTTGAGCCTCGGCCAGAATTCATGGTGC
This sequence comes from Sequoia sempervirens, assembly GCA_007258455.2. Lineage (NCBI taxonomy): Eukaryota > Viridiplantae > Streptophyta > Pinopsida > Cupressales > Cupressaceae > Sequoia > Sequoia sempervirens. Next base: position 9,347 of record VDFB02179141.1, read on the forward strand.
ATATCTTTCTTCTCGCTGAGGGGATACTCTGTCAGTGTGACACTACTTAGTTGTTGTGACCTCCTAGAGAAAGTGTAAATCTTCCCCGAAAACCCTTGGGGAACCTTTGTCAGCAAGAGGTATAGCGATATCCTCTGCGTTGGCGAGACAATCCCACATCGGTGAGACCTCCTCCTGATCTCCTCATATCATGTCGAAGACTGACCTTTCAGTGTGACTTTCTTTCCTCGCCAAGACCTTATGGCGAAGGCATGATCCTTCACCGAGCTCTGCTTCTTTCGGTAGGGCCCCCTTTCTATTGATAATACCTATGGCGATATCTCCTTCATGGCACCGAGACCTTAGCACGTCGACCAGACTTTATGCCAAAGGCATCATCCTTTAGCGATCTTTTCATTTTGGGGAGACCTTTCTGTAGTCACACCAACATACATTCCTTTGTTTCACATGTGTTGCTATAACATTCTCTTGTCAGGGAGACATCCCATAGATCACCTTATGTCTCACTGAGATGCAACTTGAGTCTCATGTGGGTCACTGTGACTTATCAGAATCGGGGAGACATCATATCGGTCACCTTGTGTCTTATCGAAAATCTCCCCAAGTCCACCCTTCTGGTCATCGAGACATATTAATTCTCTCACAGAAGACCACCGATAGAATCCCCTTGTGTTGTGTCAATGTGACCAGAGCCACTTGGTGAGATGTTACCCTGATGCAGTTGAGTCTTGCTGAAGTGTTTACTTTGTTGGCGGTCATTAAGACAATGCGGGTTTGCTAAGACTTTATATCGACAGAAAGATTTCTCACCGAAGTGGAATTTTTACCACCAGTCGAAAAGACCTGAAGATTTCGCCAAGACCATATGCCGAAGAAGATGACTCCCGCTGAAGTGTTTTCTCTTTGTACGGTAGTCGGTGAGACTTCGTGAATTTGCCAAGAGTTCATGGCGAAGGGAAAACCTTTCACCAATATATGAATCATTTTTGCTGCCGGTCGGTGAGACATAAGAATCTCGCCAGGACTTCATTTCGATGATGGTTTCTCTCACTGATAAGAAACTCTTTAGTCATCAGGACGATGAATGATGTCTTGCTGATAGATGCCTGCATGTAAATTCCACTCACTGTGACATCTTTAGGGTCTTGCCAATAGGTAACATAGACGCATATCGACAGAATGCACTGGTAGTCAGCAAGACATCTGCAAGGTCTTGCCTACTTTCTTCTTCAAGGAAAATTATGACCAACTGGACTGAGGAAAGCCTTCCAAGTGAACTCCCTTTCAAAATATCCTCATGAGTGTGGCCTACTCCTACAAAACAAATGCTTCCATTTGTAACTAGAAGCAGATAAGGTATATTATCATAAAGTACAACATTGCTTATAATTATTTCATTGAATTCCTAGCAAGAAGAAAACCAACTCAAGCTAAGACATAACTAGAATTAAATAGAGCAAGGAGACAAACTAAGGAAAAAAAAATAGAAGAACCCCAAGAGCAGGGTTGAGAGAGAGAGAGAGATCTAATAGAGGGAGAGGGTTGACAAAGAGAGACCTAATAGAGGGAGAGGGGGTAGGAGAGAGAGGTTTGAGAGAGAGAGATGCATAATAGAGGGAGAGGGGGTAGGAGGGAGAGAGTTGAGAGAGAGAGAGACCTAAGAGAGGGAGAGGGGGTAGGAGGGAGAGGTTTAA
>VDFB02179143.1:0-17137 GCA_007258455.2 Sequoia sempervirens
TTATTTAAACCTTTAAACTCCCTATTACATTCAGGTGCCGCGGCTGAGAAAGGATGGCAATGAAATCAGAGAAAGATTATAAAAAAAAAACTGAATACAAAGCATTTGCAATACCTAATCTCGAATGACAATACGCAACCATGACCTCCGGTATAAAATTGAAGATTCAATCTCGAATGAAATACGCAAAATACTAAGGCAAGAAAGAATGAAGGTTGTTCGGTATAAGAGAAAACACTACATGCATACATAGAAGAAAGAGGACCTCCAGAATGATCAAATGAGAGACATCAGTTCACAGTATAGATTAAATATGAGACCAAAATAAATACACAAACAAATACCTCGACCAAAATATGGTACTTTTCAGTTACTACTCCATATGGTATCGATAGCTTTCTCCCTTGCTTCCATTTCATCTATTTTTCCTTCAGAATTCGGCGTACCTCTCTGCTGTCCCTCCATCTCATTTTCTAAAAGAAACATCATCTCTGTTTTACAATTCAAACCCCTCTGCAACCGCACAGTCCCCTTATTTTCTTTCTTGATTAGTTACAAATCAAGAACGAATTTCCAACCGAAAGTCTTTTCACCTTCCCATAACCGAATCCTCAAATTGAAATAATATTTCTTTGCGTGTTCAGCTTTCATTTCCAGTATCTAAAATATTTCTCAAATTATTTGCTATACTAACTTCCATTACACTTAATTAATTTATTATATTACTATTATCTACGTATTTTATTTTATTATAAATTTATATTATATTCAATATAATAATTAACTTTCAATATTCTATTTTTATTTATTTCTATTAACAATGTAATTTTATTCTTTCATAACCTCTAATTATATTAAAACATTTATTTAATTATTTATTTTCTTTTAATTAACCACTATACCTTTTAACTTTATAATCCTATTTAAATGTTGTAATTAGATCAAAAACATTTACCGACCAGAATAAATCAAGTGCACTCTAAGACCAAACAATACCAGACCTCACAATGAGTTGACATGCATTACAAAGACAACGCAAATGGAGGCCTTGCAATTCTAAATAATTATGCTTCCAACTCTAGTCAATGCATAAACTACAATAAGAGCATGATCTACTTCTTCAACAACCCTCGAGCTCTTCAAGATAGAGTGACTACTATTCTGGGATGTAAGAGTGTTTCCCTTCCTTCAGTGTACCTTGGCCTCCCTCTCACGGTTAAGGAAGTCACCCCCAGCTTTTGGAACTTTATCTTGGAAAGAATGCAGAGGAAATTGGCTGAATGGAAATGCTCCATCCTTAGCCATGCTGGTAAGTCGCAACTCTTTGTTGTTTCTCTTCAAAAGAACCTTGTGTACTTTCTATCTATTTTTGAAATTATTAGATGTATTGTAGATAAATTTGAAACAATACAAAGGAATTTTTTTCGGCCTGGTATGAAGCAAGAGAAGAAGTTGGCTTTGTTAAGTTGGGATATTGTCTATCTTCCTAAATCTAGTGGTGGTCTTGGTATAAGAAAAATCCAACCTACTAACAAATCCCTTATTGTGAAGGTTGACTGGGATCTGTTGAAGAACAGGAAGGACTAGTGCACACTTCTATATGCGAAGTATCTCAATAACAACCTTTTGATCAAATGTCTCTCAGATGATCATCCCTGTGGTTCCTTAATTTAGAACAATATCTATAGGGTCAAAAGGCTATTACACTTTGGACCGAGATGGAAACTCGATAGTGACAACAAAATTAAGTTCCAAGAGGACCGCTAGCTACTTGAAATACCCCTAAATCAATCTAACTTTAGGAATTTGATGTTCCTACCTTTGTATTTTTTTGGAAAAATGTGATAGACTACTTGAGCGGGCACATGGATCCATGAAGTGGAAGATGTTAGAGTTGTTTCCTTCACTCCCTAGAGTTTAGGCACCATGCTAAGACTCTTAAGGAGAAACTCTCTCTAACCAGAATACCTATTTCTGCTCAGGAGGATGAATTCTACTAGACCAAAGAAAGCAAGAGTAATCTCTTGGTAAAGTTTTCTTACAGTTTGTTGTCTATGTAAATGGAAACATGTTTGGAACAAGCAACTTATGCCAAAAAATATTTTTTTGGTGGACGACGAGTCATAATAGGATCCTCACACAAGACAACTTAAAAAAAGGGGATTTCAAAGCCCTAATAGATGTATGCTATGCAAAAATGATGAGTTTTCCCCACACTAGTTACTCTACTGTTCGTTTGTTGCTAGAGTTTGGGAGTCTATTGAACCATGAATGAAGATCTTAAGAGCTTTGTGGATAATTGGCTTTGTCCCTATTACCACCCTCTACCCAAAGAAATTTGGCAACATGTCTCTCCCATTATCTGTTAGTGTTTATAGAAGGAAAAAAATAGGATATTCTGAAATGTGGAATAATATTTTCTTTAGACTAATTACTGAGATGTATGTTTGAAATAATCCAGACAAACATCTCTTTACCATGGAAATCATTATGACTAAAGTTCCTAGAACAATACTTTGGATCTCAACTCCTTTGACAACTCAAAATCCTTAGGCTAAACATCATTTGGAAACTCCCTCCCAATGGTTGGCACAAACTTAATTTTGATGGTGCTACAAAAGGAAATTTTGGATTGCTAGCATTGGGGCATCATCAAAGATTAGAATGGTAGAATAGTTGTTGGGTTTTTTGGTGGGATTGTAATTCAAACCTCTATGATAGTTGAGGTAAGAGTGCTTCTAAGTGGAGTCAAAATTGTTGTTACTCTAGGTATAGAGAATCTACACATTGAGGGAGACTCCAAATTTGTGATTGATTCCATCAATAACAAATATTGTCAGGGTTGGAATATTAATTGATACACAATTCTTTCTCAGCAAATTTGAAAGGATGAGACTAACTCACACCTTTCGAGAAGGAAATAATATTGTCAAATTTTTGATTGATTTGGGATCTTCATAATTCTTCAAAATGTTGGAGGAATATGGTTTCCTTCCCCTTGAATTTTCAAGGATATATCCTTGAGGAGAAAAACAAACTAACTATTTATGATGAAGACTAATACCTCCACGAGTTGGACAACCAGTCTTTTCACCCTTGTTTTTGGTATGATGTGGAGAATGTATGATGAGATGGATGGGTACATTTGGGTGACTAGGATGTGGTATGAGTTGTGTTATCTACCTAGCTAGATTCCCCATGGGATTACTATGCTTTCTTTTCATTTGTACGCGGCTTCTCCCAATATTAAGAGTTTATTATTTGCAAGCGGCTATTTTTTTTGTTAACTCTTTCAAGACTTTGTTTAATTATGCCCTGATAATTATTGCTTCTAATGTCATGATGGTCTTTTACTCTTCCTTGAATTACTTCATCACTTCTTGTAATTGCTTCGCTACCCTAAGTCCCTTGGAAATTTCTAATCGTATGTGGGAAGATCTCATCACTGTAATTAGGTAGGATATGCATATTTTTTATGATGATTATTCCTTTGATAATATTTCAATTTGCACAACCCTTCTGCAATTTGAAAAAAATCCTTTCATACCTTTGTTACCACTCACTCCTCACAGAGTTTGAACATTGGTGGTGACCGTGTGAGAACCAAACCAGGCTCCTACAAGGAATTTCACCATGATGCTCTTATTTGTCACATTTGTGTGGAAGGTGATATAACCCCTCTAATGGAGTGTTTAAAATCCCATGATGAGAAACTTTTAGCTTAGTTTTCTAACAGTTGGTGTGACAAAAGGGTTACTATGGGAGGTATTTCTTTTGATGTTAACGAAGATGTTATCACCAAAGCCACAAGGATTTCCTATTCTGGGAAGAAGCTTAAGAAACACATTAAGGTGCAAGACATGGATAGTTTGTAGACCTTCTACAAGGAGAAAGAATGACCCACTGAACTCCATGCATGTTTTGAGTGGAGAAAAATCCTTGCACCATGGGATCAAGTTTTCCTTTTTCTAATGAAATATATCACCTTAGAAGGTATTTTATTAATATCATTTGTTGCTTTTGAATTATCTTTTCCATAGGTTTCTTATTAGTTTTTTTTTTTTTTCTTTCGTCCCATGAAAGCTCTGCCAAGGAAACCATGGAACTCCATAGCTAATAATCTTGATAAACCCCCCTTTACCCTCCACCAAGGGCTTATCTTTTTCCTTTACCATTTTCACGTAGCCCTTTTCCCTCTCAAACCCATATTCACTATCAGAGTTTAGGAACCGAGGCTTTTGATCCTTCCCCTTCAAAACCCTCCGAAGTTGTTTTTGTGGGCTCTAAGAGGAAGCTCCCTCCCATTTCCAACCAACCACCTGAAGATACTGAACCCAAGCCTCCTTCTAAAAAGAAGGGCAGCATTGGGTGGCTCAAACCAAGGCTAGCACTATGCTCTATGAACTAAAGTACACCCCTACTAAGAAAGTGGGAAAAATGGTTGCCAAAACCAAAGCTAAACAAAAGAAGGGAAAAGGGCATAACCTTATGGTGTGGAACCTCCCACAATAAATGATGAGGATGATAGTGGGTCCAAATATTTTGAGGAGGAAATTGTGGTGGTCACAAGCATTGACATGGAGGTGGAACAAGATAGTGTTTTAGAGGTCCAATAGGATGGCTAAACATAAACTGAAGGTCCGGTGGATGACATCTCTAGCATCAAGTGGGGAAAAGGTTGGTGTAAGACCCCATATTGCATGTGATTAATAAAACCCTAATTTGTTTTATGTTCTTCCTAAATAAATGGTAAGATGTATTGTGGATGATTAGTAGTGCGATTATTTGATAATATTCTTGCATATCATTTGTACATTATGTTTTATTGTCATTACCATAAAGGTGGAACTCACTTGTATACCATAGAATGCAAATTGAGATTCTAAATGGATTATTATATAGTTAAAGCTTAAAACATCCAGCTAACAGATTAATGTGATACATAATTGATACTTTACGGTGTTGGTAATGTGCAGGAAGGCAATGGTGTTAGCATCGAGAACCATCAAGGAGCAAATCAAAAGAATTCTTTATGAGGCTATAAATTTGACCCCATTTGGGGCCTAGAAACATGTAGAGCTAATGAATTGGAAGACTAAGGTTGCAAGGGCATTTAGTTGTGATTCATGTAAGATGTAAGTGGGGATTAGGTCTTGGAAACCCCTACCTAAGTTTGAAACTCTGATGGAACCTTGAGTGGGCTTTTAACGAGAGTTGTTGGTCAAAATTTTGGGTTAGGGTGCAAAAATAAACCCCTTGGGTCTATACCATAGTGGTAGGGGTCAAGTGGGCATATATTAGTGCCCCGACATCATGATTTGACCCCCGAAAAGCTCTCATAATGGAGAGTGACGAATTTTGAGAAGAGGATGGGGTGGAAAGATTGAGTGTTTGTCCAAATGCATGTTCTCATTAAGGGGGAGAGGACCTTCATTGATGGGGGAGGTACACTCCACACCTTCCCATCCAAGAGTTGCAATTGATGAAACTTCTTTATATTTGGAGAGGAAGGAGTGGGGTGTTACCCACTTCTCCTTTTGGAGAACTTTAGTGAGGATGGTAGGAAGGTTGAGAAGATGAGAGGAGTCATGTTGGAGAGAGAGTGTTCAAGATGGCTTGGTTGGAGGGAAAAGAAGGATCAAAGAGTAAAAGTCCAATGCCTAAAGCAAAGAGATAAGTCTTGCTATTCCCATTTTTCCTTGTTTACTTGTTGTAGGAGAGAGATATGTTTTTGTGGATCTTTGTTGAATATGATGAGTGAAAAGTCTACATGTAAGAAATGTGAATGTTGTGCTATTTTCATCCCTTTCATAAAAGTTTGATAATACTCCATTCATCTTCTTGGGGTCAAAATAATTCTTGCTCAGGGGTATGGCTAGAGCCCACAAGGCTCCATGATGCCATTATGGTAGGGTGGAGAGCAAGCCATGCTAATTTGTGTGTTCCTTATTGTGTGCTAAATAATGTTGTAATATTGTAGAATATGTCTCTTGTAAAAACAAAAATATTGAAGAATGGAAAGAAGATCCTTAGTCGTTGGCATGATTGTTTCATTTCTGTGTTGATTAGCAATGTTGAAAGTTTGAGTAATGAGAATAGTATCTTGTGATCATAAAAGAAGGATATATTCTATGAAGCTATACTCGGCAAATGGATAGGATATATATAAATATTTTCTTTGTGAAGGAAGGAATTTTTGCATGTCTTCCTACTTTTAGTTGTGTATTGTATTAGGAGAAGAACTCTGGTGCTTGCACTATCAAGAATGTATCTATTTAAGTATGAAGGAAATAATCGTTGATGAGTGATATCAACATTAATCTAAACTAATTCAAATAATACTCGTCTGGTCATTTCACTTTACAAAAATTTATTACTGTACATGTTGAATTTGTATACTTCATGAATTCGATCTCTTGGGTTAGTTCAAGAGTAAGTTGAGCTTTAACAACCCACAAATGCAAGGGTTATTTTGGCATTACTGTGGTTTGGTACAATAATGAAGTGGAGCCTTTGCAAGAGCGTAACCCACGTTCAAATCCCAATCACTGTAAAATGGCAACCAATAACTCCAACATACATAAGGTAAGGCTGTAACCAAATAAATGTATGGTATTGAGGGGCATCCATCCATATTTAGAAACCTAACAGTATAAACCTCAGTCAGATTCGGCAATAATACTATTTTGTAACCATTTAAAATCTTTAGGTATATATTAAAAATCCAACACAGAAAAGGGAAAATAAATAAATCAAAAAACAAAGTTATATTGGATTAGTTATAAAATGTCAGATAGGCATGTTTGCAATATCCTAAGATATCAATCTGTCATACAAATGGGAAGAAAGTGTAAAGAGCGACATTGCGAGAAGATCCTGACTATAGGGATATGTCTTGATCTCCCGATTAATCCAACTCATCCTTTTTATTTATGCTTGGATTCAATCTACTAATGACATTCAACCATGTCACAGAAAGCACAGATTCACTCCACTAATTCCCCGTTGGTGAGAAACCATATGTGAGAAATCAAAAAAATGGTTGTTAACCTAATGAAGATGTAATAGATGCTAAGCAATAAATATATAAAAAAAGGATATCTGATTTTTAAAAAATATATATATATTCTGAATTCGCATGCCTATGATGTGTTATAGAAAGTAGACCTTATTTGCATTGCATACTGCAATATGTCTTCTTTATATTTGTATATATTCGTGGGCACTAGGTCGACCCGGACTTGCATAATTGGTAAGGACGGACTGATTGTTTGATGTTTTTACTTGTTTTGCTTTCTCTTTTCCCTGCATAGACGTCAAAATCATTTACATTTGAGAAGTTGGAGCTGGGGCTCTGAATCGAAACAGTAATAGGGAGTGTGAGCATGAAATTGTGATTTCAAGAATCTGCAATTTAATTAATTCCTAACCTCTCCCTATTGCTAGACACATTTACTCCTTGGGGCACATCTTATCATAGCTGTCTACTCATAGTTGCTCCTTGTGGGAAATCTTGAATTCATTTCTACCCATGTCAGACTGAGCTGAGGGAGTATTTAAAGCCCAGTCGTAAATCATAAACTATTTCACCCAACTCGAACTGGAGAGGACGTAAGATGACAGCAGGGTAAATTGAGAAGCCAGAGATGATATATGATAAACGACAACTGAAGAATTCTTGGAGCAGTAACCAATGCCTTCCTCTCTTTGTTAATTCATAGGATATTTGGTAGATTTCATGATGAAAAAAGAAAAAATCTCCTCTGGTCTTTTGGGTGCACTAAGAATGGTTAGAATTTAAGATCACTTTTGTTATTTTGTCTTCATGGTTAGCTGGAATGCTTCGTTCTTCTTTCTTTTCATACCGTATATTGTTGGTCACGAACCTGCCTACTGTAAAAGTAGATTTGCCATCAGGTTTGACAGTAGAATTAATTGGTAAGTATGGGCAAATGTTAGTTGGAGGTCATTGAATTAAAACTGTTGGTCAATCTACTCCCTCTGACAAGAATCTATGGCCATCTCATGTGGTTGTCATTTTTGTTCCATCGATATGTTGAGTTATGAAGTCATTAATAAATCCTTCCTCTCCAAGGAAGACTCTGACAAGCAAACCTGTAGGCTAGCCATTTCACATCTTATTTTGGGTTTCCATGTATGGAGATTAATGGAGTCAGAAAACTTTTATTTCGGGAAATCACTTATATATGTCCTTGCATTTCAGATTATTCTTCCCCGTGCAACAATTAGGTGTAGCTTTTAATGCCTATATAATGAAGAGAAGACTTCTTCCCTACCTAATTAGTTTTGCACTATTGCTCTGTGGATTGCACGTATGTCTGTGTGTATATATGAGTGTGTATGTATATATGTATATACGTACACATATGTGTGTACAATTCTTTTTATTTTTTTATGTTTCTTGATTTTTTATAAACTCTAAACCGGATACAACACCACATAGGCTATTTAAGATTTTACACTCTCATATGCAAGTGCCGCAGCTGTAACAGACTATAGAAAGGTACCAGAAAATTATTTAAGCTTAAAAGGTTCCATATTCAAGTGCTGCAGCTATGACAACTTCCAGTGGTATTGGAAAGTTTGTTTAAGTTTCTACACCATCCTGTACGTAAATGGTATTCATCAATTATAAATGTGAAAGAATGCATTAACATCATTTTCATCAGGAATCATAGTGGGTATATCTGCCTCAGGGATAACTATATTAAATTTGAATCCTAAATTATTGATAACCATAGAGTTAGCAATGTTATACGTGTTTGCATTAGTATCACTTTCTAGAGGGATGGATCTTAGCCCCTTTCTGCTAAGCATTCGTAAATTTTGTTCACACATTAGTGATTTGGGAAATTCGTAACAATAATATCTTTAGAACGTAGTTAGTGTAGAAGATAAAGTTAATCCTCATGAAAAAAAAAAAAACTACGAAGAAATTTTTTCCTGTGGCAAGTTTACTGTAATGAGAGAGGCGTTGGAAAATTTCCATGTTTGGAGCTCCACATTTACTCCATTTATTTCAACTCTTAAAAGTCTTCTCTAATCTTCACGTTTAAATAATCCCTTTAAAGAATAAGAGAATATATCCCCACTCATATTAATTTAGAATAAAGTAAGGGTATGTAAAATATATTCTTTTAAGGGTAAAGTAAGGGTTGAGTATTTTTACCATACCTTTTAAAAGCAAAAAAATAATGAATATATATATATATTTTCTTTAAATAATATATATAGGAAATAATTTACTTAATTGAAAAAGGTAATCATTATTATTATGATAATTTTAAATTATTATAATAATGATTTATTTTTAATAAATTTAAATTACTTCGTAAGGAAAATGGAATATATATGTGCAAAGAAATTAACTATTTATTATATTATGGATATGAATTCGAATATTTGACAATTATTCAAATAGATTTAACAATAATAATAAATCCCATCTTTCGAGTTTAAAGGAACATTAATATCAACAATCACTTTATTTGAAGCATTAAGAGTAACGGTAAAAAAAAAAATTAGCAGTACAATAAACAAGAGTAGTACTAATTTTAATGCCAAGCGATCAAGTGGTTACTGGGTGAATTATTTAGGATACTTGGATTAGCTATTGGAATTTATAGTCCCCATGCTCGTTATATATATCCATAATATTAATGTTGTGAATGATATTAGTGTTGATATTAACTTGGTTTCTAAGAGTGAGGATGACAATTGTATTGGAAGTAGTTTTGGTATCGAGAATGACCTTAACCTTGCATAGAGAATTAGTAGTATGTATTTAACCATGATTTGAATAAAAAAAACAAAATTATTTGAGTTTTTCTGGTGTAAAATTATGGGAATTAGAGTTGGGATGACAAAAAACATGGCAGTCAAGGAAACAAAGGAGTACATAGAAGGACACAATCACTTCTCATAGTTGAATTGAATAATTCTGGTGGAGTCCACATTGAACTCCTCCAATCATCAGGCTTGGGTTGAAGAGACTAACATGTAGGATGCTACTAAGGAAGAAGACTCTAATGGTCTGCTTGCTCATTTTGCACCCTTGAAGGAAAGCTTAACAAACTGACTCGATTCACCATCAAGGTCATTCATCACTCAACTATCACTCTATCAACGGTGTTGAAGGATGAAGTTAACAAGAAGGTTATTGATATTGACCCCAACAATAGTTTGGCTAGTGAATATGTGATTAAATACCTCATGGAGGAGTGGGAGGGTATTGCTAGGTGATGGGGGGTTTCTGTTTATTTTTTGGTGGGTTGTTATTTTTTTGTCATTGTGTTGTCTTTGTGTTCGGTCTATATGCTATAATTGGATATTTTTTGTTGTTTTATTTTGATTTGATGAACTTTGACCCTTTGGGATCTTCATGTTAAGGGTACTTCACCTTGTAAATGTAACTTTTATTATCAAAAACAAATTTATTGTAAACATAAATATATTATAGTATTTTTTTAAATAAATATAGTATATTAATTATATTATATTATTATATATTGTATAATGTATTATAGAATAAATTTATTTAAGATATAATAATATATAATAATATATAATTTAATAAATATTATAATATATAAACTAATATACAATATATTAGTTAATAGTTAACAACTATGCACTTTTATTCACCAAAAGCTCCTAATTCAACTCCTATGAATTACAAAGTAATAGTAGTTCAAAACCCCTAAATCAGCTCCTACAAAGACTACAAATTAGTTGTAGTCTAAACAAGAATAATCGACACCTAATCTAGCTCCTACGAAGACCACAATGAACAACATATCAAATCCTAAATAACATTAGGTCAACCACAGTCAAGAAACAGTTGCATCATCCTCCCCATCTTTTAGAATTTTTGAACCTCCTAGTTTAGAGTCATATAATATATTTTTCAAGTTGTACTTAAGAGTTTGGAATAGATTATAGAACCATCTTTTTGACTTGAAGGACCAAGGCACGGTGTTCCCTTCCACCTTATTAGATATCTTTGTAAATCATAATATTTTTTCTTCTTTTGTTTCCAGCCTCTTGTTGAAATAAAGATCCTCTTCCTCTACTAATTGGATCCCTTCCTATTTTCCCAGCTACTTTGTAGTCTTTATAGGAGTTGATTTAGGGGTTTTGAATTGTTGTTACTTTGTAGTTCATAAGAGTTGAAAACATAGTATCTAATGAGGCCTTGCAAGGAACTCATATATTTTCTAAATTTAACACTCGATACTTTATGTTTGGTTTAAAAACTGATGATATTACCTTTTATATGCTTCATTTATGGGCTTAATTATGTATGAAGACTTAATATATAAATACTTTTATATAAATGCTTATTTCTTATGAATGCATAATTTAAATGGTATTTAATGTGTGATTGTTTCATGATTGTGTGTATTTAACACATAACTGGAAGAGTATTTATATAACAGATGAAGTGCTAACTGTTTCCCATTCAAATGAGATGGGCAACTAACTTTTCATGACTCAGCATCTTCGGCCGAGTTGCCTATCAACCAAACAACAGTTCCAACTAAGCAAGTGTTCCAGCTTTGAAGTTTTGTTTGACATCAACTGAAGATAATCATAAGATCTTCATGAATGTTTTCCCTGTGCTCCAAAATATCTTTAATAGATTGGAGTTAGTTTAATTTCCCACTTTCCCTTGTTTTCAAATAAGAGAAGGATATTTATATCTAGTCTCAAGTTAGTTTAGTAGTAGATTGTATTAGTTTCTATTTTTCATTTCTCAGTTCTTCGTTGAAACCTTGTACTTTTGTCCCTCTTTGGGAAATTTGATGGAATAAAAGAAGTTGATCATATATGTGTTAAGAGATCCCTCCAGAGGTACAGTAGGGTCCACTCTTTTGAAGGAAGGTGATCCTATTAGTTAAATAGCCCATCTTCATTCTTGCTTTAAATTGAAATCATTTCCTCAGATTAAATGTTAGAATAAATCTTAAATCTATCATTGAAATCTTATTTCAATTAGCATGTTAATAAAATAGAGTCCTTTCAGTTTACTTTATAGTTAATTAGATTACAGATAAAGATGGTTAATTCAACATTGATTAATGCTTACATTTTTAATGAAATATGAGTACAATAAGAATTATTACTTGTTGAATTGGATGAATGAGGATTGGAGTTGTTTGTCTTTCAAACTAGATTTAAATTCTATCAATTAGTTAGATATTGAATTTGAGTAAATGTTAGATTCTTATTTCTTGCAAATTAGACTAAGTTAATCCTCCATTCTCACAATCTGATTTAGGTTGAAATATGACCTATCTCTGCACATTTTCTATTTTGAAGTAATTTTGGTTTAAAACTTTCAAATAAGTTAAGTAGAATAGTGTAAATCCATTTATGATAAGGAAGGAACAACTCTGAACTGCTCCTAACAAGGCAGACCCACAAAAAACCCCCCCAAAACTGATCCAACGCTTGTTGCAGATAGCTTTAGACACCCCTAGGTTGAAAAATAAAGATTAAATGATTAGGGAATTGTGAAAAAAATGACCCCTATCCATCATTTTTGGTTTCGTTGCTGAGGAATGATTTGGCCTTCAAAAGAAAATTTAAGCCTTAAGTGTTGGTAAGAATCTCTTTGTTAGTTGATGAACCGACAAAGAGACCAGTTTGGAAGATTTATATGAAGAGATCTAATACCTTCTCCTGAAGTGTCTCCATCACACTCTTTGAGTTCCTCATCAATTCGAACAATTTCCACCCACTCAAAAAATATGGCAAACCAAGGAGGAGGAGATAGAGAAGTTCCTAACAAAAAATTATCTTTCCCTATTGCTCTTAATATAGAGGCTAATGAACCACCCATGAAAATCATTTCACCCTCTATTTTACCTACATTTGGTGGGAAAGCTTTGGAGGGCCCTGACCAATTCTTGTTGGAATTTAAAGTGTTATGTCAAACTTATGATTACACATCTGATATCAAAAGTTAAAGCCATTTCCATCCACTCTAAAGGAATCAACCCTGTGTTGGTTCATGGGATTGAATGCCAATTCTATTAACTCTTGGGAAGAAATGGAAACAGTCTTTTTAGGAAAGAACTAGGATTATTGTCGAGTTAGGGACAAAAAAGAGGAAATATTTAAAATGAAATAGTTAGAAGAGGAATTTTTAGAAGATTACGTGGATAGATACCAATTTTTTTTGAAAAGATGTGGAAATGGGTTGGACAAAGAGATTAGTAAGTCTATTTTCTTAAAAGGAATTGATGATGATTCAAGAGATGTCTTGAACTTAAATGGAAAAGTAGACATCAACAAACTCACTTTTGGAGACATAGTTGAGATTTGTAGGAACTATTCAAGGACAAGACCAAGCTCTAGGCAAAAGAATAGAGGTTCCTCAACTGATGTTTCTAAGGTCATGGAAGAAATAGAAAATTTAAAAACTGATATCCTACTTCATCTTAGGTCTTAGCCTAACAAAAGAACAATAAAACCATTGGCTATATATTGTCCTAAGTGTAGAGACAAACATCCATTAAGGAATGTCCTCTTAATCAGGTAGATTTATGTGATATTTGTGAGAAGAGGCATTCTACTGGTAAATGTAATCTCCTTCCAGAGATTAAAAATCATTTGAAAAAACCTTCTCAATATTTACATGTGGAAGAAGAACTCAACTATATAGGACAAAGACAATTTAATCCTATACTTTTGGAGGATGGTCTAATACCAGAAATAATGCCAATTAGGGTTTGAATCAATGGAATATTCAATGGAACTCTCTTGGTCAATGGAATCCACAATCTCAGTCAAAAACCCAACAAATGCCAATTCCACCTCCTATGCAAACATCTTGGGGACCACCTTAGTGACAACCTAAATGGACTAATCCTCAATGGAACCAGCCTCAGTGGTAATCCAATCAATATCAATGGTAGCCTAACCAAGGTAATAATCCTCAATGGAAAAATCAAGGACTGAGAAGACCTTGGAATCAAAATAGATCACTTTTTCCTAGATCCACTCAACCTTCAAATTCTAAGACAATAAATCAACCTCAAATTCTAGCTCAGCTAGTTCCCAATCCTAAAAGTGTTAGACCTCAACAACCAACTTACAATGTTGATTCTAATACAGTTGGTTTAAACAACATTGATTTAAAAGATATTCAATTGAGGACTCGATTAGTACCGTCAAAATCTATTCTAAGTAGGGATGAACAACAACAAGATTTGATGAAGGATACATTGCAAAAGAGTGAAGATATTTCTTTTGATGATTTGAACAAGAATCGATGATTTTAAAACAAGAAGAGGAGAAACATGATGATATAATAGATTCCCAAATTATTAGAGAACTTCAAAAGATTAACATTGAGATTCCACTTTTGAGAGCTATCCGTGATATTCCAGAGATTAATCAGGTGGTTAAGTCTTTATGTGTCAAAACACCTTGAAGGAAAAAGAAGTTACCTTCAATAATTAAAATTGGAGGGAAACTAACTGATGTTTTTTCAGGAAAGTTGATCCCTCAAAAGTAGGGTGACCTAGGAGGTCCAGTAATTACCCTTAACATTAATGGAATTGATTCAAATTTCCTTATTGATTTAGGAGCTACTATCAATGTTATCACAACTGAAACAACTAACAAATTGGGAATTACAAGTGTTCAAAAAACAACCATAGTCTTACAATTAGTAGATCAATCAATTGCAAAACTAGAAGGGATTCTTGAGGACGTCATTGCTACTATTGACACATGGGAATATCTTGTTGATTTCATTTTCTTGAAAAGTAAACAAAGAAAGACAAGCTATCCAATCATTTTGGGAAGAACTTAGTTAGAAACATCTACTGCTGTTATTGATTGTAGGTCTGGAAGCATGACCATTTCTAATGGAATCAGACAAAAGGAACTATCCCTTTACCCACCATCAAAACTGTCTTTGTCATCTGAAAATCATAGATGGACTGATGATTTTAGTTTAGAAGATGATGAGGTTTGAGAACTTGCTATGGTAACATTGATAGAGCATGTAGAAGAGTATCAAGAATGTATGGATGAGGAAGAAGGAAACCTTGAAGTTCATGATGTTATTGATGACCAAGATCACTGTCCTTTAACTAATGTCATGAATTCTTATTCAAATCATATCCAATTACTCCATCAAATTTTGCTACATCCTTTTCCTTTAAATACTTTGATTGGAGAACCCTCTGTTGGAAAAATGAAGAATATCTCATTTTGTTATTTTGTGTTGTCATTGATGTCACCATGATATATGAGTTGCAATTGTAAGATCAAGACTAAAGTTGTTTCGGTATTCTGATCTGGTATCTAAACCAGTATTTTGTAACACCCCATCACAAACCCCAAAGGAAACTAAGTACACAACAATTTTTTTTAAACACAAAGTACAAGTATTATGTTTACTAATGCAACTAACATATTTACTATAACAAACTAAACACCTAAGTCCCTTGGGGTACACGAAGAGACATTACGTAATCTACCCATTATCAAATCTAATTATTCTAACATTCGTTTCAACTAACAAAAGTTTTCATATAAACATTTATAAATGATAAGCATTATGCCAAGAATGAACCATAAAGATGATATACAAGATTCCATAATGAATTTAACTTGAAAATATATTAAGAATCTTATTTACTCAACATAATTACATCATTAAGAATATTTACAACTATAAATAGAATTCCAAATTTCAATATGTGGTAATACAATACATCATTCCACAAATAAATCCCAATAAACAATTATCCAAGTTACAACATGCATCTTCCCAACACATGGGAGAGTTACATTTCAATTTACAAGATATGACAAAAGTACAAATATACATCTGAAGGAACATAACTCTGGATCAATCTGTCTCAACAATCCCTGCACTGAAGGAACAACTGCCAAATGGGAAACCCAACGGAGTGTGAAGCACATTCCACCTGACCACCCCCGTGCTAGGAGTAGTTAAGAAAGGATTCCTGACCAAGGACGTCTAAGGTAACACATAAGACTCAACTCCAAACATGGAAAGAGAAATCAAACATATAAGAAACCATAACAACAAAAGTCTACTAACCAAACATGACAACAATATAAATCAAGTCTACTAGCCAAGTTACAACATACATCTTCCCAACACATGGGAGAGTTACATTTCAATTTACAAGATATGACAAAAGTACAAATATACATCTGAAGGAACATAACTCTAGATCAATCTATCTCAACAATCTCTGCACTGAAGGAACAACTACCAAATGGGAAACCCAACGGGGTGCAAAGCACGTTCCACCCGACCACCCCGTGCTAGGAGTAGTTAAGAAAGGATTCCTGACCAAGGACATCTAAGGTAACACATAAGACTCAACTCCAAACATGGAAAGAGAAATCAAACATATAAGAAACCATAACAATAAAAGTCTACTAACCAAACATGACAACAATATACACCAAGTCATAACAATAAACCACTTCCAGAGGATTCTAGTTAAAACAACTAAGAAGAGAGTTAGAGGAGAGTGTCATCGCATGGCCTTACATGGATTATCCAGACATCCTATCACAAGGTGCCACCTCCATCTATGGTTATCTTGACTGCCTATCTCAAGGCGTCGCCTCATAGGGTGACTCATGCGGAATCGTGCACTTCTCGTAGAGACGAGATCACGATTATTCCAACCACGGCCTTCTCGACCACCTTTAGTCTTTGGAAGCCCTAACAGGCGGATGAGGAATCTGAAATTATCTTTTTAGTATTTAGCTACCCATCCCCTAATTAATTAGTTAGGTTTTCACTTTTTTCACTAACTCTAACGTGGGTTATCTTGACAGCCCCTTTGTGCGTTGACCCCCACCTAGAGCCACTCTCCCTAGGACCCCCAACACACATCACAATCAAAGAGTTTGAACCCATAGGTACTCAAACACATGATACACCAATCGTGAGGCAAAACCCTCTTTCTATAATCATATGACTCAATTATTTAAACAAAATGATTGCAAACTTAAGGTAGACTCAATATCACAACCATAAACAAATTGGAATCAAGCATCAATTATAAAAGCCACAAACATAATTCACCAATTTCTCAAGCCTCTGGAAGTT
>VDFB02179144.1:0-17698 GCA_007258455.2 Sequoia sempervirens
CCCGATTTTTTCAAAAAATCCTGAACTTTTGGTTTGCCGATTTTTTCCCCAAATGATTAATGCTGCTATGTGGACCCATATGACACAAGAATGAGAGGAGATAACATAGAACCTACACACTGTCTTCAGCAAGAACCAAAACATAACTCCATTACAGCGCGCATAGATCTTCAGAACAATGTCAAGAAACCAAGGTACCATCGCATCCACTCACACCAACAGCAGCTTCGTGATTTTCCATATACAACCACACCACATTTATATACTTCCAGATTTGTTCACACAGTGATGTCTAAACCCGACTTGCTGGACGCAATTCCTCCTAATATCTCTATATTGTCTTGTTGCTTCAATATTATACCAATATTCTATCATAGCTGAAGCTTCAAATATCGAACTCCTTGAAAGCACCTGAAGCTTAAAAATAAAATCAAATTCCTCCACACCTGGAAGTGATCTTAAATCTGCAATTGCTTCTGATCGAATTTCCCTTGAACCCGCTCTGATACCATGTTGTTTTAATCAGAAATGCAAATTAACAAAAAATTCAACACAATGAACAAAGACCACAAAATTTATCTTGGGAAAACCCTCCTCGAGGGAGAAAAACCCAACCAAAATATCTCTCTTATATATTGAATTTAAAGGAGCAGAAATCTGCTTACAATCTTAGCCACACACAAGGCCAATATGATGCAATAAAGAATTGCACCTCACTTAGATGCAAATACACAATTATATGATCTCTCCTTAATGTCAATCTGCTTTATGCAATAATATGATCTGCTGTAGATGCACGAACTCCTTGATAAGTGTGAATGTCTCTTGAGAATAAAATCGATGATCAAATGAATGAGCATCTCCTTCCATATATACAAAGTAAGGTGCCTCTTCACAAGCGAGGTGACTCTTCACAAGGGTCAGCCTCATTCAAGAACCAAGGCGACTTTTCATCTTGGGTCGGCCTTTAAAATAATATTTATATATCATTTATTATTTCGATTTTGAGAGAAGGATATCTCCCGCAGCTAAAACATCAACATCATCCACATGTGACCTCTCATCAACTTGTATGGTATCTTCAATATCAACATCCCATGCAGTTGGAGTTTGATGGTACTCAAGAGCTTGTCAATCTTGAAGCTGCAAGACACTATGCATGGCCACCAACTTCTTCGTTTGTCGAGAGGTAATCCTATTCCTTTTGACCAACTTGATGGAGTTGTATGTGAACCAATTCCTCTCTATAGTAGAGGAACTAACAATTTGTGAAAGGAGGTGAATGACAAGAATCCTCAACTCTGGTGCATTGTTGGAATCTATCCTTGCCTTTGGGACTGCAAAGATTGACAAATGATAGCCATTGTGTGTTAAGTCACATAGACTTCTCATCAGTATGCATTTATTAAAGGGCCTTCACGAGCCCTTCTTTGACTTTTTGATCATGAGATGGAGGTACTCTCCTAGGCCTGCCACATATCATTTGGGATTTAGAGCATAGGCTACCATACGAAGCGGGGTGTTCATAGTGTTCCATCGCCGTGTCACAATGAGCCTTATATGCTCCTCATAAAATTCCAAAGTAGGATCCTTGCTATAAATGAATTTCTTCATTTTTCCCAATTTCAATTTCAATTCACATCTTTCCACTTCCTTGAGCAATCAATACCTCTTCCTTGAGCAATCAATTGAAAGTTCGCATCTTTCCTCTTCCTTTAGCAATTCCTACCTCTAGGAAAATAAGAGCCGATTGAATATGTGACAATGATATTGATGAGTAGCCAATGTTTAATAGCGGTCCACCCATCTACGATGATAGAACAGCCATCCTTATCCAAGTTTGCCTCATTTTCTCTATACTACACTCGTCTTAAAATACACTCTACCAAGGAGGGTGATGTGTAGCTTATGTTCATCAAAGGAACAAATGAGTGACCAACAACAATCGCATCTTTGAACATTTGTTTAAAATAGAGAGAACCTGTTACATGAAATGGTATGGCATGGGAAAAGAAAAATTTAGCCACATAAAACTCTGCCATTTCTCGTTATTGCATGTTAAACATCCTTGCAACACTAGTAGCCCTATTCTTTCTCTTGGTGGAACCCTCCCCCCCTTTGACTTTTAACATCTATGGTTTTGGTAGAAAATGAAATACTAGGCTGCATATTCTCTGTTGGCATTCTCTTATTTCATATCGCACTTCCATATACAACTTGCTCACCATGGGCTTTTTACTGAGGGTTATTTTTTCACAATGCTTGATCCCTTGTCCACTTATACACAAAAAATGAGTGTTAACTCTTGTGTAGCTGCCTCTATATTTTTTGTTGCACAAATGACAGCCACACTCTACTTCCACCTATTTATTTTTCTCGTCTTTTTTTATGGCTATTGCAAATTGTAAAAGAGGGATTTTTGGATTAAATGGTCTTTTTGCATTGGTTTTGAGGGCTTTAGAAGGGCATTCAAATGGGTTATTTGAATTCACAATCCTTGCAACTTTCCCACTCCTAGAGGAATTGTCAACAATAGTTCTAGAACTTCTTTGTCAAATTTGAATCTTGTCACACTCATTGCTCTCACTACTGCTCATTGGTTTTTTTCCTTTGTTATGGGGTTTGTTAGGTGAATAGTTGGATTTGGGTCTGATTTGTATTGGATTTGGATTTTGTCTTTTGTTTTTGTTTTTTTAAAATAAATTTGGCATCTTAACCATCATATTCCATTTGCAACTATATAATCCAATAGCTTCTGCTCTTTGATGGTTCAAGTAATAAGCTCATGGTGAAAAATCTTGATTGTAAAGTCCAAGTTGCACCTTCCTACCATGCGCTTACTTCCACTATGCATTCTCGGGGCCTATATCAAAAACTTATATGACTTTAATATTTTTAAAATTTAATACAATTTTTATATTATATTTAAATTTTAATATTTTTAATTTAATGTAATATGTTTAAATTTTAATATTATCTAACACATAAATTCTAAATAATGACGAGAATTTGGATTGAATAAAGATGGAGTGTATATATATAATTTTTACATGCTTTTTGTATGGACGAACACAAAATGTACCCAATGTCAAAAATAATTTTTGCAGAATCCACAAGCCAAATCTGCACCTGAACGAAAACTGACAACATAGATTTTTTTGTTGAAAATTCAAAACACAGCTGCAAGTGCAAACATAAAGCAAAAAACAAACAAAAAGCCTCCCTAATTCTTTATAACTTTGAAAAAATAAATAAAATAGAAATGCAAAGGAACTTGAGCAAATGAACAATGGATAGTCAATTTACCTTAAATAATGTAGATTTGATGTTCTCTTGCATTATTCCTGCCGCTGTTCTCTTATCTTCACACAGCTGTTCTTTTTCTTTGTCTTCTTTTTCACAATTTGGAAAATGGAAAAATGAGTGTTTTTTGTTTTCAGTTGCTAGTGGGTTTGTTTAGGTTTAGGGTTGGTGTAAAGGGGTGTGGGGGTCCTTGTGGACCTCCCCATTCCTCTTTTGTTTCAATTTTGTGTTTCTTTGAAAAAAAATTCTTTTTAGTCTGGCTGTGCCATAGGGGACAGCTAGCAATTCCTTGTTGTTTCCTTCTCATATTCGTTGTGTCAGAAATGTTTCCAAATGTTTTAATAAACTGGGTATGGGGCAGGGACATTCCTGACTTGTCCCTGTGTCCCTGAAATGTCCCAAAAGGGGATGGGTCAAAATATATAGGCGTCACATCCTTGGGGTACATAGAATTCAATGCAATTATCATAGATTTCCTTGCAGTTGCTATATGTGATAACAAATGGTAGGATAAGTCTTGCTTATCTCTATTTTGCCACTCACCCTACATGAATTGATGAGTCTTGATGACTGCAAATGAGGATGATCTCTTTGTTTTTACTAATCAAGTAGCATTCCATGCCACTATCCATGTAGGATTCCATGCCACCAAAACAAGTTTTAATGCAAACATGTTCTAGCAGATGTCAACTACAAATGATTTTGCAATGGAGAATGTTGCGGATACCATACTATTCCTTCAAAAAGTGCTAGGTAATTGGCTCAATCATGTCTGCATTTTCCGCATTTTTTTGTGGCAATTTCAATAGGCCATTCAGACTTGATTTCTTCTAACGCAAGTGTCTCAAGGCAAGTGGTAACTCACTGCAAACATATACCAGAAAGAGAACTGTGCTGTTTCTCCAATAAGCATAGTTAAGATGAGCATAGAGGAAAACATATTTAAAAACTAGAGAATGGTTTCCTCATATAACCATTATAAATGAATAATGCAGAGCTGAAGAGAGTCTAATATGCGAAGTGGCCGATTCCACTCAAATTGTCACACTTGGCTGCACTAAATGACAAACCAAAATGGTTAATAATGTGTATAATTCTTGCTTTACTCTTGTTGATAATCAGGTATGGATTACCTATTTCATTTAAGTCACTTCCTAGACCCTTAATCCAAAATACCTTGATCCAAAATGGATTGGTCATGCTGGTTTAGAGGACTGGCAATCTCATTTGAGTCACATGACACATGAAGACAAGGCCTACCTTGGGAGGAATAAGACAAAACACAGTTGGCAGGAACACAGAGGTGGACAGTTGATGGGAAGCTACCTAGGTGATCATGACATCCACAGGGGGACTTCCTAAAATCTAGAAAGTGCCATCATTGTTGGGTTTGAGTGTGGGTGAATCTATCAATATCAAATAGTTTACTGGCAACATGTTTGGCCACAGTCAAACCTGTTGACCATAACATTCCCTTGTAACTTGTGGAATGATGCAGTCAAGGACAGCCAATCTTTGCAGTAAACCCAAAACTAGTACCCACAAAACCAAGTGATGCAGCAAGAATAATACTCTGGAAACTAAAGTTCAGAATTTCACATTACATGTCGTTAATACAGTACAGAAAAAGAATGGTACTCAGCAATTATGAATGACAATTCAGATTCATCTTCCTACAAGCCACTGCCCAGCCAGAAGGTATTACAATTTAACTATGTTATTGGATCTGCCCATTTTGACCCTGGATCTAGGTCCAATCTGTACCTAATTTAAATTGCGGTTCAGTTGGTTTCTAGTTCAGGGTGTGGAAATGTGACTATTGGTTTGTCCTGGGTGAACCTAGACAGAACTTTGGTGATTTTGGCAATGCCAACATGGAACCCATGCTTTTTTTAACTGAATTTTGCATTTTGGCTTTATAAGCATTTTTTTGCCTCTTAAAAAATTATGAAAATGGTGTGCACCATGAATGTCTGTGTAGTTTTGAAGGTCTTCATTTGGGCTGCCCCTCGACCCCATTTGATGCATTGCCCCCCAGACCCCCACATAGTTTTGTGCCAAAAGTGGTCCAATCTCAACAAACAGGGAGACTTTCAATTTTTGAAACATAGAGAGATGTCAATTTTTAAAATTAACATTAATTTTTAAACTGGGTTGTATCATTACTTAGCTCAAATATTTAGGTGGCAAACAATGTTTTATTAAAGTTATTAAATTATTAATGATTGATGTTAAATAATTTTTAAAATTAATAATATTAATATTAATTTTGTTCTAGTTACTAATTCGCCACTCCTTGCCTCCTCTAGATACTTTATACGATTCAGACTGATACTCTAAATTCGATTCGCAATTTATCTGGGACTGCATGGACAGGTACTCTAAAATTGACTGGATTCGCTTGGATTCGAATCACATGGATTCGTCCAGATACGCCCAAAGAATCCAACGCGAATCTGATGCGAATCCAAACGTCAAAACACCCAAAAAACCCATATATTTGCATAGCTTGGGTTAGTTTTTTTTCTGATTGTCCTTACATATATTTTTTTTCAATGTAGGTACAGGTATCCATATAGTTTATAATTGCAACTAGCTCTAATTCAATGGACCTAAGGATGGAAAGGAATTCCAAATTTGATCAAGCATCAACTCTTTGGCAACATGTCACAATGATTGAGCACCTTGTTGGAGGTATCTTTGGACTTGTAGTCAATGCCATAACAAGTAGAAGAGCTTGTATAGTCTGGTGAAAACTTACTTGTGTGCAATGACCAGGCAAGGAATTAGAATTTGTCTAGGGCCAAACAAACATGGATTGCCTAAGGAGTAATTTCCCTCTTATATCAAAGAGTAAGAAGCAAATAGTGCAATCGGGAAAGCAAAATAAGAATCCCATCCTTTAGCCAAGAAAGGATTGTGCAAGCCACCTACAAGGTCATCTTCCACTTCTCCAATAGTGGCTGCCACACATTCTTTCATTCTGGCATCATCTTCCCAAAAACACTTGACATTTTTATGTTTGAACTTTAATTTATAATTTTATATCATGACATTCGAGTATCACTAATATTTTAATATTTGACTATGAAAGTGGTGATGTATTTTTGCTATGTTATTAGACTATTAATATGGTGGTGTATTCTGAACTTAATTACTGCTGCAAATATGTATATATTTCTGATTTTTATATGTTTTTTGTATTGCCGTACCCAAAACATACCCAACCCCAAAAATTTTGACCAATCCTGTACTCAGATTCAAGCAACTACCTAATCCAAAACGAATTGGTAACTTCGATTATAATCAATAAAAGTATTGCAATAAATAGAAAATAATATTTCTAATTTCCTTTCAAACTCATGATGCAAACAAAGAAGCCTGTGCTCTGCCTCTTAATATAAGAAAGCCAAAAAACAAAAGGTTCAATAATAGGAAGCAAGTTCATGATTTTTTTTTAAAAAAAATTGCTCTCCTAACTATATATATATATATATATTAACATATATGTCAAAACAAGGAACCGTGTCCACTTAACATATGAATATCAAATATGTATATCCTTTCTCAAGAGCAACCAAACTGAAGATTACCATCAACAGCATCATGAGATGTAGGAGATTGATTACTCCGGCCAATCCAATATTGAAGCCTTTCTTCAGCAACATCCTCTTCCACTCCATGGCTTTTTGCTCTTCGCCAAAAATATATTAGCCAGGCCTGCAATCACAGATTACGGCAATCAAAGAGTGAATTTCTCGAACACTGGCAATAAGTATGATATTCCAATAATATGCAACAATATGCAAGATAGATGGAGCATGCATATAAATTGACAGTAAATCATCAAATTTGGTATATCAAAAATTACACAGTTTTGATCCTGTCCTGAAAAAGGAAAAAAGCATATTCAAACGGTAAGTAAAACATCTTTTGTAAGGCTTTACATCTTTTCAATCATAAAACTGCTTGTGTGTTTCCCTTCAAAGTGTATTTGCAGTCACCTTGTTTGAGAAAGAAAGCATTATGCAGAAATCAATTCTCAGGAAACTTACATGGTTGGGTTGTAATTGGGTTAATTCCACAATGGTAAAACTTCTGAGACAAGAAAACTTATAAAGCATTAAATGCTAAAGCTTTACCAATGGGGAAAAAGACCAAAGTGGTGCCTTGCATTTACCATTTGTCCCCCCAGTAACAAATACTTAAAGGTGGTTGTGTGTTAAGTGGGTCACCTAACATCATAATTATTATAAACATAAATGAGAAAAAAAAATGTCAGTATTGTAATGATTACTCATGGAAGGCAAGTTGAGATGACTAAAAACACATGGGCCAAATACCACAAAAATTAAAAATCTAAGAAAACATAATCCATGAGCAAAATTATACATAGTTACTAAGAGATGGGGAGTGGTGCTGGTTTGGGAGACAGACTTGTAGTAGTATGGCACGTTCAGAAAAAAGGAGATGGATACTAGGAGATTTTTAAAATAAAAAAATATTTATACATATACAACTTAAATTTTTTTTTTAAAATTCATACAATGCATATGCAATTTTAAAGAATGTAAAATACTAAAATGCTTGAAAATATAAAATTTAATATTTTAAACCATTGAAGTAGATGCCAATGAAAGTGAAAATAATTATACTCATCTATTAGTGAATTTCTTTAGTTCATTTCGCTTTTATCAACCACATATCAGCACTTCCCCAATTTTCAAGTGATGCTTTTAGGAGATGTATCATTACCACAAAACTTCATTTGTAGTCTCCTAATGTCTGAATACATCCCATACAGGTCTCCGAGATGGGGACATGTTTCCAATAGGGTGCCAAGGTACAAATCTCCAACTAACTATGGCAAAATAACATGATTTAAATTTTGTAATAAAATTACTAAGTTGTATAAGAAAATAATGAATGGTAACTTGATAATTGCATGCCTAGCATTGGGTATAAATTCAAATTCTGTAATGTCCCCATTTTAGCTATATGCCTTTCGGTGACTGATAGCCTATTTTCGGCAGTCTGTTGGCTCGTCCAAGGTAAAATTAGGGTTTCCTATTTTATAGGGGTTATGATGTTTTTCTGATGGCTTGTATATTAAAGTTTCGTATGCATGTCTGGTGGGGATTTTCTAAGTTTTCAAAGAGCTTCACAATCATATAATATGCAAAGTGTGTTGAGCAACTTTTCAGAATTTACTATTTTTAGTAAATTCTATTTCTAGCAATGCCATCTTGGGCAGTAGCATCAACAATCAGCTCAGTTTCCATTTCAGGCAGTGCAATTTGGAGCATATTTGGCTTTCAGCATTTTGAGGCTCATTTTGGGTAAAATGATTTATTCTAAGTCATTAATGTTATAATTTTTTATTGGCCCCCTTGGCCTAGTATTAATGACTTAAAATTGTTTTAAAAGATGGCCTTTGAGGGTGGACGCCTAATTGAGATATTAATAAATATTCCTAAAGTAAATATTTCTCCTCAAGTCTTGGATGCCTAGAAAGGTGAATATGATGTTTTAAAAATAAAAATATTTCAAAAGTGAAATGGGCGTCCCTTTTGGAGGGAAAAAAATATGGAAGCTGAAGAGCTAACAGTCACCTTCAATTTTATAAAAGCAGGCCATTGCTCATTCATTTCTCATCTTTGGAAAATTATATGGAAATGTTGTTGGATTGAATTCAGAACCCAGCTAAGGGGAAGCTTAGCAATTCTACTCCATTCTTCAGGCCTGCAACTATGGTTCCCTAGATGGTGGATTGAGAGTGTGCTTCCTTCAGAAGTGCATATTGTGCATCAACGTTGAAGAATTTGGTAATAATTTTCAGTTTTGTGTTTGCTGGTTATTTCATGGTTGTAGGAGAGTTTCAAATACAGCTCTTTGAGTGATTTTTATTTAGTTGTGGGTATTTGGCTAAACATTTTCTATGCTTGTGGCGACACTTTGGGTGAAGTTTCATATCTTATACTTGAGTCTCCAATTTTTAAGAGAGGTCACCATTTTCCTAGGGCCGTACCATCTCCATAGTTGCATTGGGATTCGAGCTCATTCATTTGTGGCTGCTTTGTATTGCTTAATTCATGTTATTTGGTCGCCTTGCCTTTAGGAGGCGTTATGTTTCAGTTTTGGTGAGTATGGTGGGAGTTTGTGAGAGAATTAAGCATATTGGTGGTTGTGATGCTTGTTGGTCTGTATTTTGGTTCACTCGAAATTTATATCAAACTTAGCACTTTCCAAGTTATGCTATATTTCATGGGTGTTCAAGCTTCTAGTTTCATGTGCACTCAATTTGGAAGTGATTGGAGCATTTTGGATGAAAATAGAAGCAAATTGGTGAAAGTATTATTGTTGGTCTGAACTAGAGTTTGTTGGAAATTTATATCAGACTTATTTCTTTAAATTTTGTGCAATCTTTCTTTGGCATGTATGCTGCTGACTTAATGTGCAGTCCATTTGAAGGAGATAGAAGCTCTTTGGGTAAAGATATGACAAATTTAATGATGATCAGCTGCTGTCTCATTGAAGTTTGGTGAAGATTTGTGGGAGATATTAACATTTGGAAGTTTGCATAGCTGCTGGTTGACAGTCACAGTTTGCTGGTTTGAAAATCAGACCTGGTATGGTCTTTTCCGTGCTATATTCCTCTAGCTTTCAGTTCATCATTGTAATCAGAAATATAGTAAAGTTATTGCAGCTGTTTTGGAGCAGATTTCTAATGACATTCATTGTAATAAGATCACTATAAATGCTGGTAACAATAGTATTGTCCAGTCATTCTTATTTCAGCATTTATTGTGTTTCATTCACAACATTGTAACCCCTGGATGGTTTACTGCCAGTGTGGAAAAAGAACTTGTTAATCTCTCTTTGTACCCACTGAAAAGTGGTGAATTCCCACTCACGAGTGGATGCCCGCCGTAGCGGATGAATTAGTTTGTTTTGTAATCTCTTCCCCCCACTGAATCAGTGGAAGTGCGGAAAGCTTTCATGGTTGGTTCACTGCCTAGCTTCATTCAATTGTAATTTCATTTCAGTTATTGTTTAGTTTTCTCCACCATATGACAACACCTCTCCTTCTTCGGGATTGACTGTGCATTCTTGGCATTGAGATCATTTTAAATTGGGTTTCAATTTTGGAGCTAACGCTAATCATTGGCGTAGTGCTGGTTTGTGTTGTGAAATTTCCAAGAAAAAACTAAGGGGCACATTTCAGTGGTATCAGAGCAGAAGATCCTGCCATCCTGTGGATTAGTGCTTCATGTTTAGGCAGATGAATGACAGTGATCTCCGGTATCACTCCCAGAGTCAAAACAAATTCTAGTTTAGCTCTTTGTGGTATCCAGAAGTTGGCAGTACATAGCTAATGAAGAAGAGATGAAGTTGGCAGAGACTCTCTTTATGGCTAGAAAGAGACTTGGCAAAGAATTTAAGTCGAGAAAATGAAGAGATTATTCTTCAATTGTTAGAACAATGTTTGAGACAAGTGAAGCCATCACCTTCGTAGGAAATGCAGTTGGCTTTAGCAGCTACAGTGAATTTTTTTAATCAACCCTATTGGTTGGGGCATCCTGATGAAAAAACCAAGCTGCTGATTTCTTTTTGTTTCATGGAGATAATAAGAATTGTAATTCCCCAGTTGCCCTATGATGATGAAACTATGAAGATCATATTAAATATGACAATGGAAAGTTTTCAAGATTTGGATGAAATTAGTAGTAGTTTGTTTTCAAGAAGAGCAACTGTTTTAAAAACATTTTCTGAAGTTAATGCTTGCATCTTATTGATAGAATTGGAGATGGAGAATCAAATTTATCACTTGTTTAATTATCTCTTCACCTCGACCTGGAGTGAGCAAGACGAGGGTATGCTTGCAGCTGTTATGAATTTTTTAATCTCTACAATTAAAGAAGTTGATAGTCTTCCTGAAAGTGTCCAAACTCTTCTCTTGGTTGCTTATAAACGTGAAGAGCAGATTTCTCCCACTGCTAATTTGTTAGTTAAAGAAATTTTTAGTCAATGTGAAGATAAGTTGAAACCATTTTTGAAGAAGACTGTTGTGAACAAAGAGGAGATTTCCGAAGCTGAAGAGGAGGATGAAAGTTGGAATCCCTTTGAAGACATTGCAAAAATTCAAGGGGTATCTACAGATTTGCACTCATCCAAGCATTCTGTAGAAGAATGTAATGTGTCAGTGGAAGCCTTGAAGACTAGCGAGGTACTCTTGTTTTCTATAGAGAGAACAATGAGTTGACTTGTGTTAGAAACTTCATGTTGAAGATTCAAAGAACTTTTGAAAACAAAAGTTGAAACAAAGATGCATGAAGAGGCCATAAGTGCAGATCCAAATGAAGGAGAAGTTCGGTTAATTGAAGATATGTGTTCAACCAGCGAATTGCTTCTTCACAATTCCAGAGAATGCTGGTTTGAAAGTCAAGTAAAAAAGGAGAACAAGAAAGAGGAAGTTGAAGTCTCTTCCCACGTCAAAGCTGATTTGATCAATTCCCTTGAATCATGTGTAGAAGACAACATGGAAGGTGAAGCTTCTAGTAGTTATAAGGCAGATTTCTCTTCACCTGAAATCAAGCTAAGGCAGAAGGCTAAGGAATTGGATCGCACTATGGATGGTATGATGAATAATGTCCATCACATGTGAGACAAATGTTAGAGTACAGCTCAAATGATCCTTGAATCTTTATACATCAAGGCTTTTCTACACCATCTCAGGCCACATTTAATGATTGCAGCTCAAGTTCACACATTGCTGATAATGGTATTCAAGTTTTGTCAAAACTTAATAGAATTCATAGGCAAGTAGAACATTTGATTCATGATGTGCCTAGGGGAGAAGTTGTATGTTGCATTTCTATTGATGACATGAAGTCCATTAAATTTTCCTTGAAGGAGATTAAATCTAGTCTTTTGCACATCATTCGTGACAAAGACAGGTCAATATTGCTAACAAGGCATTGGAGTGGAATGAGCTTACCAGGTTGCAAGAAGTGCATGAGACTCTAATTGAAGCAGAAAATCAGATTGTTGTTGTTCAATATTCACAGGAGCAAGAAAACAAAAGAAGAGCAGAGGAGCTTCAAAAAATTCTTGATGAGTTGGATCTCATACAAGAAACATATGATTTGGAATGCTGCCCTAAGAGATCAAAGCATTCAAATTCTCATCAACAAGTTTTTCAGGCTTTTGACAATTTGTTGTATGAAGAAGGTGCTAATAAGGTTTATGTAAATCCTCTTTTTGATATTGATGAAAGAATTGCTTCAAAGATTACTGAAGGAGGAAGTTTGAGTTTGTCTTCCAGCATTGGAGAGTTGATACGAGAGTTGCATGAAGTTGAATCTACTGCTGCTCCTAGTGCACCCACTCAGCAAGAATTGGTAACTCTTGGATCACAAAGAAATGAAGACATTCTTATTGTTCATCAACAAAGAGTTGATGCGTATGTTGATGAAGGTTTTATTTATATTTTGATGAGGATGCTTGTGAGGCTCTTGTCAGATTTTAGTTCATCGCCATCTTCTCCTAGAGTGATAGATTTCAGAATTGTATTTGATGAAGGATTCATGGAATCTTTCCAGAAAATCATGTCACAAGATTCTAGATTCTATTTCTTCAACGAATGTAGGTTGGTTGATTATTTCTTGGAGTTTCAAGAAGCATCAATTCAGATGGAACGAGCAAATCAAAGGATTCGTGAGAGCAGTTCTCCGTTTGAGAAGTGGTTCTTCATGGCTGTTAGTTTAGGATCCTGGCATTACTTGGCAAGAAGGTAATACTGTTAATTTTATGGGGGATAAACCAGCATATAATATTCAGAATGTAGTTGTGACCATTTGCTTATGTGTTGGGAAATGTCTTCAATTGAAAATCAGTATTTTGGATCTCAAGTATATTCTTATGAAGAATGGAATGCATAAAGAAGGTTTGATGGAGGGATAAGTGTCAAAATTTCAGTTTAATATTTGCTGCCTCCTCCTTTTTTTGTCATTGGTTCTTTATTTATGATCATAAATTGGTGTTCTGGGAAGGAAATATGATCAGAAGTTGGTTTGTGGTAGCATGGGAACCCCTGCATATGGGGCCACCAACTTGGTTCATGAGTAGTTATGCCCATTTTGTTGAGAAATTCTTAAGTTGCAGCTACTCACTTTCTTGGATGCTGGTTTTCCAAAAATCAGATTTCAAGATGATTATTTCAAACCCGTTTGGTAGCTGGTTTTTTCATTTTCAGGCCTCTCCATCTTCTCTTTGGACTGAATTTCTGCCTCAAATGAACAAGGGAATGATTCAGTATGGTCAAAGTTCAGGTATGGGTTGTTCATTGATGGTTGACAGCGGATTTTTTGGTAACATCTCATACATTATTATTAGGGGTAGCGAGCTAATTGTTGATTTGACTAATCAATTAGAAACTCATGTTGTGAGATGTTTGAAGATTATTTGGAGTACTTTCAGTGAAAGCAATTTGCTTCAAAAGAAGCATTGTATAGTGATGGTGTGTGGAGTGTTGTTCTATGATTGGCATTGGTCTGATAACATGTTTGAAAACATTTATGTTTCTAATCAAAATTATGACAGTAAAGTTTGCAAGTTCTATAGACTGATATGAGACCCAGGCACTGACATGTTTGGTGTATTGTTTTTTTGTGGACCGTGATATGTTGCTCCACCTTGGGTATTCAATTGTTTTAATCAGAGTAGCACAGCAAATTACAGGAACAGTGTTCCTCAGAATGATTTAGAATCCTGGTATCACTTGGGTTTGCTATTCAACAGCTGAAGATGATGAAGCTAATGTTGGCCTTTTGGAATTATCTTCTATGGTGTTTCAGTTTAGTTTTAATTAGGAGGCTTCTCATATTGGCATCCAGCAATGCAGTGCTTACATCAAATGGTGCTATTTTTCTCCTAGGTTGGGACCCAGGGATTATATTCCATTTCAGTTTGGTTCAACATGGTGATCTTGGGAAGGCATTAGAATTGCTTGAGGACAAACAATTTTGGAAAGGGCAGACTATAATGTCCCCATTTTAGCTATATGCCCCTTCGGTGACTGATAGCCTATTTCCGGAAGCTTGTTGGCTCGTCAGAGGTAAAATTAGGGTTTCCTAATTTATAGGGGTTTTGATGCTTTTCTGAAGGCTTGTATGTTAGAGTTTCGGATGCATGTCTGGTGGGATTTTTCTGGGTTTTCAAAGAGCTTCGCAATGATATAACATGCAAAGTTTGTTGAGTAACTTTTCAAAATTTACTATTTTTAGTAAATTATATTTCTAGCAGTGCCATCTTGGGCAGTAGCATCAACAATCAGCTCAGTTTCCATTTCAAGCAATGCAATTTGGAGCATATTTGGCTTTCAGCATTTTCAGGCTCATTTTGGGTAAAATGATTTATTCTAAGTCATTAATGTTATAATTTCTTATTGGCACCCTTGGCCTAGTATTAATGACTTAAAGTTGTTTTAAAAGGTGGCCTTTGAGGGTGGAAGCCTCATTGAGAGATTATTTAAATATTTCTCCTCAAGTCTTGGATGCCTAGAAAGGTGAATATAATGTTTATAAAATTAAAATATTTCAAAAGTGAATTGGGCGTCCCTTTTGGAGGGAAAAAAAAAATGGAAGCTGAAGAGCCAACAGTCACCTTCAATTTTATAAAAGCAGGCCATTGCTCATTCATTTCTCAACTTTGGAAAATTATATCGAAATGTTGTTGGATTGAATTCAGAACCCGGCTAATAGGAAGCTTAGAAATTCTACTCCATTCTTTGGGCCTGCAACTATGGTTCCCTAGATGGTGGATTGAGAGTGTGCTTCATTCAGAAGTGCATATTGTGCATCAACATTAAAGAATTTGGTAATAATTTCCAGTTTTGTGTTTGCTGGTTATTTCATGGTTGTAGGAGATTTTCAAATTTAGCTCTTTGAGTGATTTTTATTTGGTTGTGGGTATTTGGCTAAACATTTTCTATGCTTGTGGCGACCCTTTGGATGAAGTTTCAGATTTTATACTTGAGTCTCCAAGTTTTAAGAGAGGTCTCCCTCTTCCTAGGGCCGTACCATCTCCATAGTTACATTGGGATTCGAGCTCATTCATTTGTGGCTGCTTTGTATTGCTTAATTCATGTTATTTGGTCGCCTTGCCTTTAGGAGGCGTTGTGTTTCAGTTTTGGTGAGTATGGTGGGAGTTTGTGAGAGAATTAAGCATATTGGTGGTTGTGATGCTTGCTGGTCTGTATTTTGATTCACTAGAAATTTATATCAAACTTAGCACTTTCCAAGTTATGCTATATTTCATCGGTGTTTAAGCTTCTAGTATCATGTGCACTCAATTTGGAAGTGATTGAAGCATTTTGGATGAAGATAGAAGCAAATTGGTGAAAGTATTATTGCTGGTCTGAACTAGAGTTTGTTGGAAATTTATATCAGACTTATTTCTTTAAATTTTGTGCAATCTTTCTTTGGCATGTATGCTGCTGACTTAATGTGCAGTCCATTTGAAGGAGATAGAAGCTCTTTGGGTAAAGATATGACAAATTTAATGATGATCAGCTGCTGTCTCATTGAAGTTTGGTGAAGATTTGTGGGAGATATTAACATTTGGAAGTTTGCATAGCTGCTGGTTGAGAGTCACAGTTTGCTGGTTTGAAAATCAGACCTGGTATGGTCTTTTCCGTGCTATATTCCTCTAGCTTTCAGTTCATCATTGTAATCAGAAATATAGTAAAGTTATTGCAGCTGTTTTGGAGCAGATTTCTAATGACATTCATTGTAATAAGATCACTATAAATGCTGGTAACAATAGTATTGTCCAGTCATTCTTATTTCAGCATTTATTGTGTTTCATTCACAACATTGTAACCCCTGGATGGTTTACTGCCAGTGTGGAAAAAGAACTTGTTAATCTCTCTTTGTACCCACTGAAAAGTGGTGAATTCCCACTCACGAGTGGATGCCCGCCGTAGCGGATGAATTAGTTTGTTTTGTAATCTCTTCCCCCCACTGAATCAGTGGAAGTGCGGAAAGCTTTCATGGTTGGTTCACTGCCTAGCTTCATTCAATTGTAATTTCATTTCAGTTATTGTTTAGTTTTCTCCACCATATGACAACACCTCTCCTTCTTCGGGATTGACTGTGCATTCTTGGCATTGAGATCATTTTAAATTGGGTTTCAATTTTGGAGCTAACGCTAATCATTGGCGTAGTGCTGGTTTGTGTTGTGAAATTTCCAAGAAAAAACTAAGGGGCACATTTCAAATTAGTATTTTTTAAGAAGCAAAAGAAAATATCGAGTCAAAATCATGTTAAACAAGAATGACAACAGAGTATTTAATGAAATTCAATGAAATTCTTCGGATCCAAGGTTACAAGGTCAGCATAAACAACAAAAATAAAGCGTGGAACATAAGAAGCATTGATAAAAATAACTTCTAACTGCAATAAATGGAGGAAAGTTTCCTCAAAAAGTGTAATAACATTGACCAAAGAAACCATTTTGAATATAATAAATTTGGTGTCCTTTTAGAGTTTATGAGAAAGATGAAGATTTATGTCAATATTTAAAAGAATGACTATCTGAGGGTAAATGGGACTAGAATGCATTAACAAGTCACAACAAATTACAAGTGGTAGGAACACAAATCCTCCGAGAAATTTAAAAAAGAACTAAATAGACAACAAAAATGTAATTCATTAGCCATCCATGATGATCGAGGCTAAGGTCCCAACATTAATCTTCAGTCGACACAAGCATGAACACTAGCCACAACCAATACTCAAAAGAAAGAAGCTTACTTAACAATCTAGCACCAATACTAAATACCCAAAATCTTGGGATGGCACAAAAGAATTTGTAAAATTAAATAGACAACAAAAGAGATGTAATTAAGTAGCCATCTACGATGATCCTAAGCAGCAGCTCAGCTCCCAGACATCCCAATATTAATTTCCAATCAGCACAAGCACAGAAAGGCCCTACTCATAGCCACAACCAAGATTCAAGACAACACTAACATCCCATAGCACCAATGCCAAATACCCAAAATTAATTACGATGACACAAAATTTGTATTAATGGAAAATGAACCATTACACCTTCAAACTGTCTTTCCACTTTCTCAACAAAAGGAATTGTAGTTTTTGTAGCATAGAATTCTAAAAGAATTTGAGCCCCTAAAGTCTAAGACTTGGATTATATATTCATCCCATTTCCATGTGATTAATCTTATATATTTTTGTTTAAAGCTTTTCAATATTGCAATTTAGCAATTTAGTCGCATATCTTTGATATCTTTTTTAGTTCAATATTGTTATTGTTGCATCTATAAGTCTATGTTTTTGTTGTCACTGTCTATACATTCGTCTTTTTACATTTG
>VDFB02179145.1:0-16257 GCA_007258455.2 Sequoia sempervirens
CTAGGTTGAATTAATAATAGTAAAGAGAGATAAGGTGGCAATGAATGTCAATGTATATGAGTTATCCCTCATTTTCAACAACCCATTTTGAATCTAGGTCCCTCATAAGTTTGTCAAATAGTCTTGCTTATTTCTTGACTCTCAAAGCCTTGTTCAATGTGATCAATTTGTGTGTCAAAGAATGTCATTGATTTAGGTGACATAGGAAATATTGGTCCTCACATGTGTCAATAAGAATTTTCTAAGGGAAATATGCAACTAATTATTATTTTTTGGTTTTTGTGGTTCTTTAGCAAGTTTTCACAAGACATGTATTTGTGTTTCGAAAGCTTGGAAGTATAGCATAAAAAAATTATTTTGGTTTCTAGAGTTCTATTTAAATAAATATACCTCATTTTTTGTAAAATTACTCCTAAAACCCATAATCTTGGTGTCCATCAAGGGAGTAGGTTTTTGGAAATTGAAAAAAAAATCAGCATAAAACATGCAAACATGAGTACAAAATCTAAAACCCTAGTGACAAATCATAGAAAAGTGCTCTAATGTCACATATGATCTAGAAAAAGTAATCTATCTTAGCTTTTGTGCTTGAATTGAATTATTGTAATATATCGTGTGAATTTATCCTCCCAAAATCCATTCAAGTGATAGGTACCCCTATTTTATAGTCATCTAGGCTTTGAAAATGCCTTCCTAAAATTCCACTTCAAATACTTCTCCTCTTGTGGTCATTCCAATGCTCTATAATCACTAAACCATCCATTAGGTACTATTCAAAAAAACCCTAATTTCATTCCTTTATGTAAAAATTTCATGATTATGTTAGGGTTTTAAGGTTTTTTTTTACGTATTCTTTTCTTCATGTTTTCCTTAACAAAATAATTTCATTTTTTCCCACTTGAATTAAATTTGTAAAGTTGTGTTTTTTAACCCCTTGTTAAACTACTCCTCGACATTGAATCCCCATATCTATTTGACATTTCAAGCCTTCAAACCATAATACATTTTTGCATACAACTTTAAAGTTTCTTGCATTTAACCTTTGGAATCCTAATTTACGCAACCATTTTGGGATGTTGAGCTTCTTGCATACTTTTATAAAATCTACATAATTATTTATAACCCTAAAACCATTCCTAAGAATATTTTGAAAGATTATTACAAATCATGCCATCTCCTCTCCCTAATTAGAGTAGATAAAGAAAAAATTCAGAGTAGTTCTATCTTTAAATATCACATATGAGCTTGCTCACATTTTTTACACTAACTCACGACACGTGATTCTTGAAGAGTATTGTACTTGAGAATGGAATGTGTTAGTAAGAGAACTTCTATGATTAACTATATTGTTGTAAGTCTCATTATATAGGCTACAACATTCCCTATTTCCATTAACCTTTGGATTTTATCATGGTTTGTGCAAACAAATATAATCTAGACAATAGACAAACCAAGAAGTCATTGAGTCAATCTATACTTTAAATTACACCATATTGTACATAGGAGATTATTGGAATTCTAACTTATGAAAAATATGCTAAGTTGATAAATGATTACTCCAAAGAATATCATGAAAAAATGCAAAAAAAAAAAGGTCCTAAATTATTGATGGCTTAAAAAGAAGAAATGTTCTAGAATGCCCAAAACACTTCATAGGAATTACTTTCATGAGGAAGTGGATAATTTCAAATCGTTAAATCGGATCTTGAGAAACCCCATTGCCAAATATTTTTGTTCATAGATATTTCATTTTATTACCACTATTTTGGAAGAAAAATAACATATTTATTGGGGAACTCATAACAATAAATTTCACAATTTTTTATGCAAGATAAAAAATTCTACATGACCTCATTGTATTTTCATTACCAAAAGGGGAATTTTGAGACTTGGACTTGAGAGAGTGGGAAACATAGAGTTATGAACTAAACATAAAATTTGGTTTATGAGCATTACTCACAATTAGAATAGAAGGAAAGTAAGAAACACTTCAATAAGGTTAAAAAATAATTATGTTAATAGAGGCAACAACAATAATATCCAAATGGGGAAATTCTAGTTCATTTAGTTCTCAACATTACTTACAGTAGAATTAGTGGTTTTATGGTTGCTCCCCAAAAGATTTCTAAATATGTTAGTAACAAATTAGTGTTATTGAAATTATGTAAATAGACAATTAAGTTTGAAAATATTCTTTCAAGAAAACACAAAGTGTTGGAGTTGATAGTGAGTCTCATAGCTCCCAGAAATCAATTTCAACCAAAAATCATATCACATGGAGAGAAAACATGGTTGTACTATGCAACTTGGAGAAGATATTTGATCTAGAGAAGCATGATGGCTTCTACATTGATTAAATTGAATGAATACAATATATGATAAATAATGCTTATAAAAGAAAAAAAGACTCTAGATGAAACCTTATGTGAGTATTAAGTTATATTGAACACTTGAGTGTCCTCATCCTATACTATGATACAAAATGTCCTAAATATAGAAAAAGAACTCTTAAGTTTAGCTTAAGTGAAATAGATCATTAAGTGAATACATGATGGATTCTACATTGATTAAGTGGAAGGTGAATACTCTAACACAAAGTATATATTCACCTTCCACTATCTGTTGATTATTACACATGGAATGCTTTTTTCTAGGCCAAAAAGTGCAAAAGTAGAGATGTCTTTAGTAAATATAACTTTATTAAAAAACGGAGTATCATGAGCTAACCTTAATGATAAACATTAGCAAATCCTTAAATATTATAAGGTAGATTGTGATAATGAACATGGCGTTTATAGGAGGGATTATCGTAGGTTTATTGTTTTCTAAATTAAATCTTTTGGAATTAAGAAAATCCTTATAGAAGTGGGTATGTGCAGGATCATGATGGGCCAAAAAGTAGCAATATGATGGGTATGTGGCTAACAACATTCTTTTTACCCAAAATTGATGAAACGAAAAGGGTTTTTAAAGGAGATTCTCAGCTTTCCACCAATATAAATTATGCTTTACTTTGAATTTAATAAGTAATTATTATTCATTTTCTATTCAAATTTACGGCTAAAAGTCCTGGTTGATAGGCCAGTTGAAAAACATCGATGCTTTCAAATGGTATCACATTCTATACTTCACATATAAATTAAAAATAAAGATTGTTCAGGTTTGTAAGTTAGGATGTTGGAACATACAAGTTTTATATTTTTTTAAAGTTATAATGAAATCATAATTAATTATTGCCGGAAAAGGTACGAAATGCATGCATCCACATACGGTTTTAGTCTCAAGTTGCCATCACAAAATCTTATAAAAATATTATCGTTTTATCATTTGGGGAACGTTGGAGGCGATTTCGCTTCTTATTTTTTCCACACAAAGGAATTTTAAATTACTCGCATTGAGAATTTCAAGATTTTACTGCGAAGTAAAGGAGCTTTAAAAAAAAAAAAAAACCTAGTAGTTTAGAAAATACATTCAATTTTCTATAGATTTTATTATTACATATTTTTAAAATAATATAGATAGTTTATTCATTTTTTTACATCAAGTTTCCTAACTCTGATTTTTTTGATTTTTTTGCCACTTAAGGGCCTATTTTTCTATGATGATCCTACACGTACCCAAGTATTAGATGATGGTCATGTTCTTGGTCCTACATAATGAGCAACTAATTTATGATAAACCAACCCTATGAATGAATTAGTCAATACCTAAGGTCAAGAACAATGAAGAAATGATTGAATAAAGTGTAGAAAGAAGTATGGCTTGGTTGAAACGAAAAAATCAGAGAATCCAAAGTAGAGAGAGATTAGAATCCAAAGTAGAGAAAGATTAATATTCTCACAAAGTAAAGTAGGTAAGAGATCCCGTCGAAAAGAAGAAAATTGTCTCTTCACCAAAGGTCATGCTACACATACTTTTGTTGTCAAAACAATTAAAGATGATGAAGAAAAGTATCCCAAAGATATTGATAAATTGCTCAATAAGAAGAATCCTATACTCAAATTTATTTTTTCAAGAAAAACTGAACGTATGGAAGAAGTTCAATCTGTTTTTCGTAAGATCAACCTTCAATTAATACTACTTAGAGGAGATTTATAGACATAATAATTAGTGTGGCTATAGATTTCATACAAATTATGTACAGATTCAACATCTACATCTAAAATAACATTGTGTTTGTAGAAATTACCTTGGAATAAATTTCTAGAAACATTTAAGAACCACCCTTATATCTATTACAACCTTTTTTAATAAAAGATATGACTTTGATCATTCATAAAATCCAAAACTAGGGGAGGGGGGCTCATACTGGGGTGAAGACCAATAGTGGGAATAGAAGTAGTCCTCACAGTGGAGCATCTTAATATCCAATTGCAAAACACTTTTTATCCATAAAGTACATAATTTGACAAATCATGTGATGCCACATTAGTGAAACATATTCACATGACTTAGTGCCCTACTATTGGATTGTATGTGGTTTTTGAGCTTTCTTAGATACCTCAACAAAAAGCATGCTGATGTGGCATCATATTTGATGATGTGATCCTAAAAATAATTTTTTTAAGCAGGTGATTAGCCAAATAAACTGCTGTACAAAATTGGAACTGATTTGAAATTATATAGTATAAAATTTAAAAACCTAAAATTAGAATGCCCTAATGTGAG
This sequence comes from Sequoia sempervirens, assembly GCA_007258455.2. Lineage (NCBI taxonomy): Eukaryota > Viridiplantae > Streptophyta > Pinopsida > Cupressales > Cupressaceae > Sequoia > Sequoia sempervirens. The sequence continues at coordinate 4,669 of VDFB02179145.1, forward strand.
CCTCTCTACCCTACCTTAATTAAAACATGTTTAAAAATAAAATAAATATAACACGGAAACCAAAAAAAACCCTATACAGTCATACACTATAACTAACCATACTAAGACGAACCATGCACCATATTGAAAACCTACCTATGTGAAATGCAATTCCAATATATCTTTATTAAAAATATTCAAATTCTTATTGTTCTAGATAATCTTAATGGATTGACTTGGTCATTTTGGCTTGACACAGAAGACGGGGTATTCAAAATCAGACGAGTACCAGGAAGGCGACAGCATCTACTACTTTATCCAATAAATACAAGCCAAGCAGGTTGTACTCCACTTGGGTTGATCTCCTTGTCCGGACTCACGAGATCGATCTTATCCCTTGTAGTTGTCCCCCATTTAATCATTTTCTTTGTTCACATGATATGATTCTGGAATCTTCCACACAAAATATAGATTTGAAGGAGCATTGAATCTGTCCACCACCTTCTTTACAGCTCAGATGACTCACTTTTCTACAAAAGACAAATTGCTTCTAGAATTTTAGATACGCTGAAACTTTCACCAGGCTTGTCCACAAACGTGTGTATAAAAAGTTTTCGCGTATTCTCTCTTTAATCAATCTGCTCTGCTCAGCTCAAGCGGCGTCTAATTGGAGATTCTACCAACACAAATCCGCAGCCTTTCTTTTGCGAATTTTACAATTATAGCATGGCAGTTGATAATATAGCAGCATGGGATTTGGCTTTGGCGACGAAGAGACCGCTGAAGACGGAGTTTTATGAGCTCCATACCATTTATGAGGAGGAGGAGGAGATGAGTGATGGTTGGCCATTGTTATCATCCAGTGATAGGAGGCATAAATCCCAATTCCAAAGGTTTCAGCAAATGACAATACTCATGGGTTTCATATTGTCGTTGGCTTTTCTTCTGCTGCGTCCTCTTCTCAAAGCAACCTCTGTTGTATAAAGTTAGAAAAGGATGTGTGGGTTAATGTACAGAAAATAATTTGCACATAATTTGGGTTTTTATTGAATGTGGGAAAGTAGTTTTTATATTCCATTGGTTTCAGGCGTTGCATCTGTATCAAACATTTTTTCTTACTAGTAGTAGGAAACTATTCACACAGCCATGCTGAGTATAACATTACATGGCTGGGTTTTCTCTTTGCCTTTCCATATGTTTGGAAGAAACCCACTCAAAGAAAATTTCCGGAAAATTCATTAGACAATTTTTTATTTTTCATTTTTGACTTAAATTTAAATATTATCTTAATTTTCTCAAACATAATTGTCATATTAAGATTTATGTAATATTTAAATGCACGTTGTCACCAAACGAAGCTTCACAAAGACTTCCGGCTCTATCTTTAGGAAACTTGAGAATAAATCGGCCTTTATGTTGCCGGGTTTTGGAGTAGGAGATATAAACACTATGTGTAGTCCATTGATTTTTTTTCGCCAAAGAAAAATATGTTTTAATTAATTTTATAATTTCTTGAAGGTATTGAGGCATGTATCGATTTATTTGTGAATGAAATAGAAATAAAAGTTGGTACCAATTTTGTTGAGGTACATTTAAGAGCATGTAAATGTATTATTATATGAATGAGTTTAATATAGGTGAAATGTTTAAGGTACACTTGAATTAGTCATGATGGAGGCTAAGTTACAAGAGATTTAGGGAGGTTTAGAGACAAAATTACGGAGGTTTGCAATCTAGTTTAGTTGGTGTAGGTCTATCTTAATGGTGTGGCTTCATCCATTGTACAAGTTAGATCTTTGGTACTTGTAGAAAACATTTGCTTAGATGATATAAATGTGAGGAAAATAATACAGTGCTAAAGAGTGTTGTTGAGATCTTGCTATGCTAGTGTTGGAGTGTGAAACTTCATTAGCCCTTAGTTAAGCCCCCACGTTGAACTAACATTAAAGTAAAGAGAGATAAGGTGACAAACAGTGTCGATGTATATGCGTTACAGTCCTTAATGTTTTAGAACACATTTGAAGCTTTTGGTCATTCATAAGTTTGTCAAATAGCCTTTCTTATTCTTGAATCTCAAAGTCATGTTCAATGTGATCAATTTGTGTGTTAAAGAATGTCATTAATTTAGGTAACTTAGGAAATATTGGACCTCAGGTCAATAAGAAACTTCTAAGGGAAAGATGCAACTAATCATCATTTTTGGGTTCTCAGGGTTCTACAAATTTGTATGAGATGTGCATTTGTGTTGAATCCAAAGAATGAAAGTACAACATAAACAAAGCATTTGGGTTTCTATATTTTCAAAAAAAAATTACCTCAAATTTTGAAAGTTTATCCTAAAACCCAAAATCCAAGTCTCTTAAGGGAGTAGGTTTCTAGAGATTGAAAACACTTTTGCATAAAACATGAAAGCAAGAGTTAAGGGTGTAAAACCCTAGCAACAAGTCATAAAGAAGTCCTTTAATATCACATATGATAAAAAAAAAAAATTTATTATTCAAAATCTCTCCATTTCACACATTGCAAGCACATTTTTTCCTTTGAACTCTATGCAAAGACAACAACCTATCTTATTTTTTGTTCCTTGCATCAAATTATCATAATGTATCTTGTGCATTATCCCCCCAGAAACCATTCAAGTCATAGTTACCCCTATTTTATAGTCATCTAATCTTTTGAACATGTCATCCCAAAATTCCATTGTAGATACTTCTCCTCTTGTGGCCATTCCAACACTTTGTAACCACTAAACCATCCATTAGGTACTATTCAATAAAACCCTAATTCCATTCCTTTATGTGAAAATTTTTAATGATATTGCTAAGGTTTTAAGGTTCTATTTTCTATGTGTTTTTCCTTGCGTATGGAACAGAATTTGTCAGACAACTAGTGAATGAGGACATGGTGTCAATTTATTTGTCACATGTGCAATACAAAAAAATGAAAAACACAATGGACGGTTATGTGTGACAATGTATGTGCGTACGAAGTTTGGTGACAAAGCAACATGCCAAAAATGAATGGCGAAGATTATATTTATTGTCTTGTATCTTTTAAAATAAGGTGAGCTGTGAATTTCGAAAATCAGCTGAGCATTGTTCATAGAGGGAACACCTTCAACATAAAAAAAAAAATTAAAAAAAAATCACTAAATTAACAAAAATAATATTAAAAGATATCACCAACCACTTTAAATTTTTGATTTCCAATATAAACAAATTATTGAAAATATCATATTACATCTTTATAATAAATTTGTCAAGGTTTCTATAAAAGAATTTAAAAGAAATTTTAAAAATATATGTTGATTCCAATAAAAACAAACATAATAAGTAAACAAATAAACACAATCCAGCTACACAATGTATACATTATTCTAAGCAAACCAACAACTACGGTGGATAGCAACGAGGTCAAATCAGAAAACGCATCCCCTCGTCTTTCATTAATAGACCAGAAAATATATTTAACTATTTGATTAGTTCCCATTGTTCTGCAATTGTGGTTGAAACTTTCACCAGGTTTGTCCACAAACGTGTGCATAAATAGTTTTCGCGTATTCTCTCTTTAATCAATCTGCTCTGCTCAAGCGGCGTCTAATTGGAGATTCTACCAACACAAATCCGCAGCCTTTCTTTTGCTAATTCGACAATTATAGCATGGCAATTGATATCGCAGCGTGGGATTTAGCTTTGGCGACGAAGAGGCCATTGAAGACGGAGCTTCATACCATTTATGAGGAGGAGGAGATGGGTGATGATAGGCCATTGTTTTCATCCAGTGATAGGAGGCATAAATCTCAATTCCAAATGTTTCAGCAAATGACAATACTCATGGGTGTCATATTGTCGTTGCTTTTTCTTCTGGTTCGTCTGTTTCTGAAAGCAAGCTCTGTTGTATTGAGTTAGAAAAGGATGTGTGGGTTAGTGTACAGAAAATAATTTGTATATGATTTCGCTTCTATGGGGCTTTTATTGAATGTGAGAAATTAGTTTTTATATTCTATTGGTTTCAGGCATTCCATCTCTATCAAACATGTTTTCTTTTTAGAAGTAGGAAACTACACATAAGCGAAGAGAAAGAAGCGACGCCCATGCTGAGTATAGCATTACATGGCTGGGTTTTTACTTTGCTTATTTCCAGAAAATTCGTTAAACAATTTTTTATTTTTCATTTTTGACAAAAATTTAGATATTATCTTAATTTCCTCATATTAAGTTTTCAATTGCAATTGAATCTAATTAGAGTTAAAAAATAGTTTTGGTAATTGGGATGTTAAGTTACTAGTGTTATGTAACATCTAACAACATCCTATGGCATATGGTTGCATGGTGGATTGGGCTCTGCCTGATTCTGAAGATATTATTGTTCTTGTTTGAGGGCTACTTGTTTTGCAAAACTCTTACCTACTGTTTGTTGTCTAAGACTCTAGTGGCTGTGGGGTTTGTGTTTTTTGGGGCCTTTTGGTCTGAGAGGGAGTTTATCTTGGCTTTTTTCGAGCTTGCTTTGGGAAAGCTTAACTTGGTGTTTGAGGAAGCATCTGGGGGCTCCTCTCTTGGAAGAACTTCGGCTGTGTGTTGCTAGACATATTGGTCTTTGGGCGTTGATGCTCTACCCTGTGGGAGAGTTAGCAACTACAAAGGAGGTGTTTTCTCATACCCTTTAGGGGTCTGGTTGTTGTCGGGCTCTTTGTCTATGTTCATGGCTAGTAGTCGGCTTATGTGGCTTGCTCTGTGGTCACCCATGATTGCAATGTTGTTGGCTTTGAAGGTTTGTGAGGCCATCTCTTGTTTCTTCTAGGGGAGATGGGGGTTTGTCGCTTGTGTAGTGTAGAATGGTTTGTACTGGTGGATTTTTGTTGCTAGTTCACTATTGCAAATGTGTTCGATGGGGGTCGGCTTTAGAGCTCCTTTGGAAGTCTAGTTGTTTCTCACAACCCGGGTGGGTTTGAGGTTAATGAGTATTGGTGTTGCTTGCTCTATTCTTACTTTATTCATGTTTCCTCATTAAATGAATTCTATTGAGGTGGAGTCATATCCTTTTGAGGTGGAGTTTGTGGATCCAGATGAAAGTAATTTTTTGAGGTTGATGAGTATTGTTGTTGTTTGCTCCGTTCTTTCTTTCTTCTTGCTTCCTCATCTTGTGACTATTATTGAGGTGGACTCATATCCTTTTGAGGTGGAGTGTGTGGATCTGGATGAAAGTAGTGTTCTTATTCAGATGACCCCCTTGTTGGCTTCTCCTATGGAGGTGGAGCTATCTCTTATTGTGGTGGAGATTGGTTTGGCTAGAGGGGCTTGGTGGTGTTGTTGTGGGATTTTGGCTGCCTTTTACTCTGCTTTGTTTCCGTACTCTTCTATTGAGGTGAAGAGTTTTGGAAAGCTGGAGTTTTTTTTAGGTGCTTCTATTGCCTTGTTTCTTTCCCCTTTCATGTCTCCTATTGAGGTGGGGTTTATGATTGGTTATGGGATCTCTGTAACAACTTGTGATTCTTACCCCTCTTTTGGTAAGAAACTGTTAGGCTTATTTTTGTCTATATTGAGCGGACGATCTGTTGTAGTCCAGTTGTTGCAGGTAATTTGTGGCCTGGTTGTTTCAGGTAGTCTTTTGGGCCTACAATATTGTGGGTTGTTTCTTGGCTCAAGGCCTTTGTTGTTTCTTTGTCCTTGACTTAGGACTGGTTTCTGTCCTAAGTGTTCTGTTGCTCCTGGTTGTGGTGCCAGGTTTGGGTTGTTGTATGTCTTTGAATCAGGACTATTGTTGGCCCTGAGTGTTCTGTCACTCTTGATTTTTGGTGACCAGGTGTTGTTTGTGTTTCTATTGTACTAGTGTGGTGTCTATGTTGGTATTGTTTCTCTATTTTGTTGGCAAAGTTTGAGACTTTGTTGTTTGGAAGTGTCCTTCTCTTAGCTCTGTAAAAGGTTCTTGGTCCTTTCAAAACCTTTCTTACCTTATAAAAAATATATCATAATTAAATTATAATAAATATAACATATTCTATAAGAAGCATATGACTTGTAGCACATACACAATATCTTGCAACATATATGCTCATAGATACATATATTTCTAATTCACAATAATGATTGTCATTTTGATATTTTTTATCCAAAAATATATCTTGACATTTCTATGTGTAATCTTAAGAAATGACAATATTCAATTACACTTATAGACAACATTATAAGTAACAATAATGAGTAAACTCCTTACTTTAGTAATTCAATTATTATATTTCCATTTCAAAATCACAATTCCTTGATACAACAACATTAGAATGATGCATCAATATTGATTACATTTCTTAATCTTGACATCTCTCACTTTTCTAATATCACTACCAAATCTATAGTATTTAGCAAGCCATTTGTACGGGTCAAGAAAGATGTAAATCTTTGGGCTCATTCTACTCATTTTATCTTGAGCTCTCAAGTTCTCACCACCCCTAAGTTTGGAGGTGTCCAAGTGGCACATGCATAGAATAACAATCATCCTTTAATTGTAAGGTATCTCACATAGAAAATATATAATTTAACACACAACATGGTGAATTTAATGACTAATAATGACATATGATAATGAGTAGTAACCTATGACAAGGTCATATGTAGTGATATATCTTAATGTTTTGTAACAAGGATTATAGGCTCCTATAACAACATAATCCAATATCTTGTAGTGAATTAAACAAGGTCTAAACTATTAATTTAGGAGAACTGGTACCATTAAGATAAACCCTAGTTCCACCCATTCCTTTACACAATTTAATAACTCACTAGTTTGACCCTAAGAAGGAGAGCCACACAATATAATACACATGGTTCATATAGGAAAACAATGCAACAAAATGGTTTGAACAAGAAGAATACTTAAAATAATATAATACACGCACAAAAAAATATAATGTACCAACATACTTCTACAAACATTTAAGTCCACAACTAATATAATAAGGAGAAAATACATAGGGAATATAGGTCTACCTAGAGCCTACCTAGAAATAATACAAATATTAGAAAAACCTAGAACAAGGAAAGGACTCACAAAGGAGAGTGCTTATATTTTTCTTACAACAAAAAATAACTTATAGCATGATGTGCTAAAATATAGCTAAGTTAATATTCCAAAGTTAGGATGAGCATCAAAAATATGTGGTATTTTGAGATTTTGAGCAATTATTTTAGGCTATGTTCACCCTATTTTCATGCACTTACCTTTCCATAAAAGGATAATTTAGATATGTAAAAATGCCAAATAAAACAATTTTCCAACCTACTATACCTTCAACTTGACTATGAAGCTTAAATTTTATATTTAATTCAAGCCAAGTAGATATCATTCATAGACATTATGAGCTTCAAGCATAAAATTTGTTAAAATAAGTCATTAAAAAACTCTTGTTTTTTTGGAAATGACTAGAAAGTTGGTTTACATAGACTTATAATAGAAATTCAAGAACTCCAAAATTAATTGTTAAATATAAAAATGACCAATCATGCAAGAATGTGTAACCATGCACCGTAAATTGGTCTATGTAGTTCTACATTAATTCCTCCAATAGTATGTCTTGTAAATCCTTGTGGATGGGCAGGAGTGATAGATATCATATTCTAGTTAATAGTGTTGTCATGTTAAAGGATGACCCAATATGATATGATAGTTTGAATGTTAGATTAGTTGGTGTGGTTACATGAAGGTGAGGTAAAGTTTTTTCTACCGTCTTAAAAGCAATCATAGGTGGAAGAAGAAACAATCCTTTTTTTATTATTTTTGTCAAAATTAAATTTATTTTAGGTTGAGAGACTTTCCTTAAATCCTTTCTCTTATCAAAGGTAGCATGTTTTGGTGTAAATATTCTAGGAAGGATTTTTGCATGACTCTAATTGATTTAAAAAATGCCTATGAAAAAACTAAGTGGGCTTTATTTTTATAACTATGAAATCTTTGGGATTTGGTGATTTTTTAGATATGAAGAATTATTTTTAATTATGTTTCTACTCAAATTAGTATCAATGATTAGTTTCCAACACCTTTTGACCGTTAAAATACTATTAGAAATGGACACCCTTCAACTCTATCTTTGTTTGTATTTGCTACTAAAACTTCCCATTATATTCTTAAATATTCTTCCCTGGGTACTCTTGTAAATGGGTTGTCTCTCCCTAATCATGATTCCTTAATTGAGTATGTTTGTAGATGATACAAATTAATTCCCTATTTCAAATGAGCTAAATTTTGATAATTTACAAAATAGGTTTGACTATTATTATGTTGCTTTTGGTTCAAAGAATGCTTAGCATAAATTTTTCAGTCTATGTTGGGAGGATAGCCCACTTGGTTGATCAGCTAAAAAAGGATGGGATTGGGTGGACTTCATAAGTCAATTGTCTTAGTGTTCCATTATATTTATCCCTTTAATTGAAGTTTATGTGGCTATGAATAATGGATGAAATTACTAACAAAGGCCTCTAAGTGGAAACCTAAAAAAAAATTATTCCAAGAAGGTTTCAAGTTTTACAAAAAGTATTTATGTCTTTCTCTTTATATTTCTCTTCCCACACAAGGCAACTTGAGAACTTGAAAATACAGTAGAAAAAGGCACATTGTTGGTTTCCTAGACATTTTATATAGACCAAGGAATAAGGGACATATGGGGTTAAATAAATATTTTTGAAAGGGGTTTATCTTGCTATTAGATGGATGCTTAAATATCTTGATGGCTATGAGCCTTGGATGATTCTGATTAGGAAAAATATGACTTGTGATTTTCCTAAAGGTCATCCCAATTGGAAATGCCCTAACCTTATTGATTTGTTGTATAGTAACTTTAGTAATCATGTTGGTCTAGCATTGTTGTCTATGAATCTATTTATAAGTCTTGGGAGAGGGCCAAGAAATATATGGCAGAATAGGATGCTAGGAATATAAATAAGTATCTTTTTTTTCATTTTTGATATATTTGTTGGTTAGTAACTAGATGGAAGACCCCTAGCTTTACATATTAGTTGTTCTCATAAATCATTTATTAAAGTAGTTAATTTTTCTCCCCATATCATTATGGGAATGGTTTCATTCAATGTGATGTGATCGAGACTATATTTTTTATTTATGGTACTCAAAAGATAACTTATTGTTTAATTATTGTTACTAGGTGGTTGAGTCAATTGTTGTTGAAAAATAATTATGATCTTATTCTTTTGGATAATTGTTTTGGTCCTATGGTGATAAGTTTCTAGATGTCACTATTAATAGCATATATGGAACATTGACCAATATTGATAACTTTCATCTTAATTTCAACTCCCTTTGGGAGGAAAATGATCTTGAATCTAAATGGCTAACTAGACTTGGTAATATTTGTTCAAATTTATTAAACTTGAGATTCTCTTATTTAGATGGTTTCTTATTAGGAAAAGTTTGGGTGTGGGTAATTTTCTCAATTTTGCGCATATTTTGTGTCTTGTGTGTGGGTTAAGGGATTCTATTGAGATTCTTATCTTTGATAATTGGGTGTGCAAGAAGTTGAGTCCACTTTTTGGCCAAAAAGTGGAAGTGTTTTCCCTGATTTTCAGCATTTGACACATTTGACCTTAAAATTTGAAGCACTTAGAGATGAAATCTTTAAAAAAGTCACTAATCATAAAATGTAGTGCTAGAGTCCTAGTTCCAAATATGTAATTTATTTCAATACCAGATTGTAGAATTGAGTTTTTAATAGGCATTTCTAAAAACCACTACTTAAAAGTCATTTTTTTTACCATACTATGCACATGTACGTCATCCATATTTTGACCTAAATTATTGTATTTTTCTAAATCCTTTGGGGAAAATATTTAACGCACTGAAGCATGTTTTCGATATTTTTTTGTAATTTTTATTGAATTATTTTTTTGTTAAATTTTTGTGGTGGATTTGTCGTTTGAAAAATGCGTCATGTACGACATGCATAAGATGACCCTAAACTTATCATTTTTCTGATTTTTTTTCAAATTGAAAAGAATTGTCTGAATTTTGTTCTCGTGCAATCTGTTTGTCAAAATTTTATGTTGATCAAAAGTTATTAAAATAGTAAAAAACTCCGATATTTAAATTTTATGGACCAATTTTATTAGAAATTAATTGAAAAATAGAAAAAATAATTTAATTGCAAAACAAATTACATATTTAGAATCTGCATTGTTTCATCTAAAATGGGTTTTAATTTCGTCAGAAAATTCTGCAAAAAAGGTCGTCAGCCATATGTCCAAAGTTGGTATTTTTCTTTGACATTATTAGGGCCTTCAACTTGCAGGTCAAACCAGGTTGAAGGCCTAGGTTCGGACTTCCAATGCTTTTCCTAAACCAAAAACCTTGGTAAAAACCCGACCACGATGCAAAACAAAATTCAAATTTAAAAAAACGGGATCCCGATTATAAAACGGGATCCCGTTTATTAATAAATGGGATCCCGTACTATAATCGGGATCCCGTTCCCATCCAACAGTATTCTAAGCATTGTAAATGGAACAGGATCCCGTTTCATAAACAGGATCCCGTTACCTTCACAACGGCTCTGGCATTCAAATTCGGTGAACGGGATCCTGTTTTATAAATGGGATCCCGTTTATTTTATTTAAATACACTGTGCAAAATTACTGTTAATTCTGCAACTTTGCAACTTCATATGTACGGCCGAGAGCACTAAAAATAAATTATTTTTCATAAGTTATTGTATTTACAGGTGGTGGATTTGATTTTTGGTTGATTTTATCAAAGGGAGCATCATCTACACCATTTTTGAAGTGAAATTGTGTTATTTTTGTGCTTGTTTGGAGGAACAAAAAAGGTTTCAATTTGCAATATGGTTAATTTTTCAAAGAAGCATGAGAGAAAACAATTTTTAAAGTGGAATTGTGGTAGTTCTACTTGTTTTGAGGAACACAAGAGGAATAATTTTGTCCTAATATGTATTCAACTTCCAATTTGGATTGAATATTTTGAAGTATTTCACTATTAACATTCATTTGTGCTTGATAATTTTATAATTATGGGAGATAAATCTTATAATAAGAGAAGGAAGACAGTGACTCCTCAAAGAAAGTTAAAACAAATGAAAAGAGACAAAGACAAAGAGAAAGAAGAATGAGAATGAAATCAATGAACGATGGTGGAGCAACCAATTCAAAAACTATTGAAGATGAAAACATTGAAGATACCATAGTTGTAGATGAAGCTAATTTGGAAGGAGTCAATTTGGAGAAGAAAATGATTATACAAACAAGTCCTACTATGTCTTCAAATCCCTCTTTGAATGTTAAGGAGAATGTTTCAATATGCACAAATCTAGGTACGTCTTCAAATCCACATGTTAGTGAAATGGTAAAATTGTATGTAGAAGTTTTACAAGATGCTGGATTTAATGATGTTGACATTGACTATATTCAGAGAGATGAAACTTTTATAGAATTTGTTGAAAACAAAAAAGAAAAATATTTTGTTGCAAATGAAAATCAAAATGATCATTTTCTTGAAAATGAAAACAAAACCTATATTTTTGATAAAAATGAAAATGAAAACCGTTTTGTTGATGAAAATGAAAATGAGAACCATTTTGTTAATGAAAATGAAGAT